>JALJCO010000100.1:0-155487 GCA_023101725.1 Atherinomorus stipes
CTGCACCTGTAACCAGATCTTCATCTCGCTGCACCTATAACCAGATCTGCATCTCGCTGCACCTGCAACCAGATCTGCATCTTACTGTACTTATAACCAGATCTGCATCTAACTTGTACTTATAACCAGATCTGCATCTAACTGCACCTATAACCAGATCTGCATCTCCACTGCACCTACAACCAGATCTGCATCCCCCCCCCCCCCCCCCCCCCCCCCCCACTGCACAGCTACAGACAGATCTGCTCTCCAGTGCACCTGTAACCAGATCTGCATCCCGCTGTACCTATAACCAGATCTGCATCTAACTGCACCTATAATCAGATCTGCATCTCACTGCATCTATAACCAGATTTGCATCTCACTGTACCTGTAACCAGATCTCTATCCCGCTGCACCTGTAACCAGATCTTCATCCCGCGTACCCATAACCAGGTCTGCATCTTACTGCACCTGTAACCAGATTTTCATCCCGCCGACTCCGTAACCAGATCTGCATCTCACTGCACCTATAACCAGATCTGCATCTCACTGCACCTTGTAACCAGATCTGCATCCCGCTGCACCTGTAACCAGATCTTCATCCCGCTGCACCTATAACCAGATCTACATCTCCCCCGTAACTATAACCAGATCTGCATCCCACTTCACCCGTAACCAGATCTCCATCCCACTGCACCTCTATAACCGGATCTGCATCCCGCTGCACCTGTAACCAGATCTGCATCTCACTGCACCTGTAACCAGATCTGCATCCCGCTGTACCTATAACCAGATCTGCATCTCCCCGTAACTATAACTCCAGATCTGCATCCTACTGTTCCCTGTAAACAGATCTGCATCCCGCTGTACCTATAACCAGATCTGCATCCCGCTGCACCTGTAACCAGATCTTCATCCCGCTGCACCTGTAACCAGATCTGCATCTCCCTGTACCTATAACCAGATCTGCATCTCACTGCCCCTATAACCAGATCTGCATCTTACTGCACCCTGTAACCGGATCTGCATCTTACTGTACCTGTAACCAGATCTGTATCCCGCTGCACCTGTAACCAGGTCTGCATCCTACTGTACCTGTAACCAGATCTGCATCTCACTGCACCTGTAACCAGATCTGCATCTCACGGTACCTGTAACCAGAAAACTCATCCTGCTGCACCTGTAACCAGATCTTCATCCCACTGCACCTGTAACCAGATCTGCATCCCGCTGCACCTGTAACCAGATCTTCATCTCGGCTGCACCTATAACCAGATCTGCATCTCACTGCAGCTGCAACCAGATCTGCATCTTACTGTATCTATAACCAGATCTGCATCTAACTGCACCTATAACCAGATCTGCATCTCACTGCACCTGTAACCAGATCTGCATCTCACTGCACCTGTAACCAGATCTGCATCCCGCTGTACCTATAACCAGATCTGCATCTAACTGCACCTCTATATCAGATCTGCATCTCACTGCATCTATAACCAGATTTGCATCTCACTGTACCTGTAACCAGATCTTCATCCCCGCCACACCTGTAACCAGACCTGCATCTCACTGCACCTATAACCAGATCTGCATCTCACCGTACCTGCAACGAGATCTACATCTCGCTGTACCTAATAACTAGATCTGCATCTCACTGCACCTGTAACCAGATCTGCATCTCACTGTACCTGTAACCAGATCTGCATCTCACTGCACCTCATAACTAGATCTGTATCTCACTGCACCTGTAACCAGATCTGCATCCCGGCTGTACCTATAACCAGATCTGCATCTAACTGCACCTATAACCAGATCTGCATCTCAAACTGACCTATAAATCAGACTGTATATCTAACGATGCACCTGTAACCAAATCGTGCATCTCACTGCACCTATAACCAGATCCGCATCTAACTGCACCTGTAAAATCAGATCTGGCATCCCGCTGTACCTGTAACTAGATCTGCATCCCGCTGTACCCACTAACCAGACTCTGCATCCCGCCTGTACCTATAACTAGATCTGCATCTAACTGCACCTAATAACCAGATCTGCATCTCACTGGACCTATAACCAGATCTGCATCCTGTCAGTATCTATAACCAGATCTGCATCTAACTGCACCTATAACCAGATCTGCATCTCACTGCACCTGTAACCAGATCTGCATCCCGCTGTACCTGTAACCAGATCTGCATCCGCGCTGTACCTATAACCAGATCTGCATCCCGCTGTATCTATAACCAGATCTGCATCTAACTGCACCTATAACCAGATCTGCATCTCACTGCACCTATAACCAGATCTGCATCTCACTGCACCTGTAACCAGATCTGCATCTAACTTCACAAATAACCAGATCTGCATCTCACTGCACCTGTAACCAGATCTGCATCTCACTGACACCTGTAACCAGATCTGCATCCCGCTGTACCTATAACCAGATCTGCATCTAACTGCACCTGTAACCAGATCTGCATCTCACTGCACTCATAACCAGATCTGCATCTAACTGCACCTGTAACCAGATCTGCATCTCACTGTACCTATAACCAGATCTGCATCTAACTGCACCTGTAACTAGATCTGCATCTCACTGTACCTAACCAGATCTGCATCTAACTGCACCTGTAACCAGATCTGCATCTAACTGCACCTGTAACCAGATCTGCATCTTCCTCACTGTAACCAGATCTGCATCCCGCTACCTATAACCATATCTGCATCTCACTGCACCTATAACCAGATCTGCATCTCACTGCAACTGGGTGCAGTGAGATGCAGATCTGGTTATAGTTGCAGTGAGATCCAGATCTGGTTACAGGTGCAGCGGGATGCAGATCTGGTTACAGGTGCACTGTGAGATGCAGATCTGGTTATAGTTGCAGTTAGATGCAGATCTGGTTACAGGTGCAGTGAGATGCAGATCTGGTTATAGCTGCAGTTAGATGCAGATCTGGTTACAGGTGCAGCGGGATGCAGATCTGGTTACAGGTGCAGTGAGATGCAGATCTGGTTATCTGCATCTAACTGCAACTATAACCAGATCTGCATCTCACTGCACCTATAACCAGATCTGCATCTAACTGCACCTGCAACCAGATCTTCATCCCGCTGTACCTATAAACAGATCTGCATCTCGCTGCACCTGTTACTAGACTTTAATCCCACTGTCTGGACACGGGAGCAGTAAAATACAGGTCTGGTCAAAATGCAACGGGTTGCAGGTTTGGTTACAGGTCTTGCTGAACGTGGTCATAGGTATATGATGCAGGAAGCTGCACCTGTGACCACCAGACCTGCATCCAGCTTCATCTCTGATGAGATCCTCATCCCACAGACCACACCTGCCTCCTGCTGCATCTGCGACCAGACCTTCAATACGTACACCTGCGAGCAGACAAAGCAATGAAGGTCCTGACACACGTGCAGTGGGATGCACGTCTGGGTACAGATGCAGCTGACAGACTTCTAACCTAAAGTATGATTAGATATCTAAGTTAAAGGCATTACTGTAGTCACCTTGCTTTAAAGCCATTTTAGTTCAAATTTGGCACTACTATTTACCCGCTAGCCTGTCTGCCTGCTGCAGTCAGGTGAAGAAACAACTGGACAAACTGAACCAGAACAAGGCTGCAGGTCCAGATGGTGCTGAGAACCTGCTCAGAACAGCTGTCAGATTCTTCAGTACCTTTTCAACACCAGCCTGAGTCAGAAAAGAGTTTCTGTGCTGTGGAAAACCTTGTTCAGTGCCTAAAAAAACACAACCAGCTTAACCAGATGACTACAGACCAGTTTCCCCGACATCTCACATCATGAAAGTCCTGGAGAGACTCACCTCAGAGAGCAAGTCAACACATTTCAGGATTACAGTTTGCATATCATAATGTTTTGGGGGGGGTTGAAGACGCCATCATCTTCCTGCTTCAGAGAGCCCACTCTCATCTGGACCAGTCAGGCAGCACTTTGAGGGTCATGTTCTTTGATTTTTCAGGTGCCTTTAATACTATTCAGCTGCTTTGCTATGTGAGAAGCTCCATAACTTCCAGGTAGGATCCTCCACAACCACCTGGATTTACGATTACCTAACAAACAGACCACAGTTTGTGAGACTGAAAGGTTGTGTGTCTGAGATGGTGATCAGCAGCACTGAGCACCACAAGGAACTGTACTCTCACCATTCCTCCTTACACTGTACACCTCAGACTTCCAGTACAACTCTGAGTCCTGTCATCTGCAGAAATACTCTGATGACTCTGCTGTTGTGGGGTGTATTAGTGATGGACAAGAAGCAGAGTACAGGAAACTGGTCAGACAGTTTGTGTAAATGGTGCAGTAACAATCAGCCTATCTTAAATACTAGCAAGACTAAAGAGATGATTGTTGACTTCAGGAGGAGGCAAGAATAAGCAGCATAGTCCTGTCTACATCCTGGAAGAGGAGGTGGAGGTGATGGAGAACTACAAATACCTAGAGTTCAGCTGGACAACAGACTAGACTGGAAAATGCAACACTGATTATACCTACAAGAAAGGTCAGAGCAGACTCTAACTGAAGGAAGCTGAGATCATTCAGCGTCTGCACTAAGATGTTGCAGATCTTCTACAAGTCTGGTTGTGGAAAGTGCAATCAGCTCTGCAGCATCTGCTTGGGAAGCAGCATCAGAATCAGAGACTTGAAGAAACTAAACAAGCTGATCAAGGAAAGCTGGTTCTGTGCTGGGGAGAACTCTGGAGCCGCTGGAGCTGATCGTTCAGAAAAGATGCTGCACAAGCTGATGAAGATGATGGAGGATTCCTTATATCTTCCCAAAACATGGTGAAGAAACAAAAAAGTATGCTAGTCAGAGGTTTCTTCAACTCTAATGCAAGACAAAGAGGTACTGAGGTCATTCCTGTCAGAAGGCATCAACCACCAGAACATGGCTTTAACACTATTCAAACTGAGCATCCCTCCCCTCTGGGTAATGGCTGCATCGCTCTTCAGTGTATTCAGCTTCAAGCCTCTCCTTCAGAGCTCGGAAGCGGGTGGAAGCCAAACCAAACCCTGGTTTTCCAACGTGCACTATCTAAAGCTCTTTTCACCGCAGAGAGTACTCTTTTCTTCACTGCGTCCGCCATTTTTTTCTCCTAGAAAGAGTTTGAGTGACTGGCGTCTGCTCCAGTCATGAGCTTACCCCCACACAGTGTCATGCTCTTAGCTCTGTCATTGGCTGGTGATATAAACAGAATATCTCCACCCAGAAACGTCTCGAATACACCAAAACAAAGGGAAAAAGTGAATTACAGACAGGGGGAGGGGGAGTTGCAAACAAACTCACCACCATGTGAGAGTAGAGGCCAAAGGCACGGATTGAGACGGATTTCAGTTGCTCAAGTAGTGTTTTTTTCTGGGGGGAAACTCTGGACTCTACCTTTAACTATCCAATTAATTTCCAGTATTTTGGAAATAAACAAACAAAACCCTCCCATAATTTTGTAATTTCCTTCTCGGATAAATGAAGTTTTTCTCATTTTGTTCCTACACTTCTGCCATGTTTCTTGTTAGGTCTTCATAAAGTTCTCTGAACTTGCAGATAAGTTCACTGTTGACCTGACTGATCTTCTGTTGGTTTGTCACCATGAAACACTACTTTTTGCATGTTTTAATTAGATGTACCTGAAAATAAAGATTTTTCCACCCTTCAAATAATTGGCAATGAAAGTGGAGCCTGCTGATGGACTCCAGAGAAGAAGTTATTGGTTAAATCCACTCGTTGCATACCTCATACCTCTGTATGGAAGGGAGGTGTCTGTCAGTGCCTGCAGCACACCTGCTCATACCACACAAACAATGGCCAGGTTATTGCTAGTATTGCCAGCAATGAGGCCACTTATTGCTGCTCTGTGCTCCCTGCTGTCATCACTCCTATTAGATGCTGCAGAGGAATGTGCAGGCCATGGCTTCCTGCTGCCCTGCTGCCTGGGCAGCTGCCAGCTCAAAGCATGACTCTCTTGTGTGTGCAACTGCAGGACAGCCACACCTGCAGACGACACATGCAGGACTAGCCAACTTTCTATATATTGTATTGTCTCAAAGACTTTAAGATTGTGGAACTATTTCATGCTCTCAATGAAAACCTGTCCAATCAAACTCCTGCCAAAGGAGGTGAGATGACTGCTTTAGAAGAATTTGGATGTGGTTTAATCAGAAACAAGTCAAGATTTTATGTTAAACTGTTCAGAATTTGCAGTTAAGGAGACTGGTGAACTGAGCTTTGCTGACTAAGAAGCATCACTGGTCTAATATGTTCTATGAAAGCATTTCCGTTCAACTTTTTATTTTATGCTAAATATCTTTTCTTTTCGGCTCTTAGGCCTCATCAAACAAAAACTATTACACTGAACCAAGTGCCGCATGCCTCTGACTCCTGGAAATGCAAAAGTGGGCAAAGAGATGGAGCTGAGAATGGGGCTGAGCGTAGTGGCGCATGATTAACACCCGTCAAACTCTGAGCTGTCTTTAGCTAAGAGCTAATCTGGAGCTAAAGGGCTAACGCGGGTAGGCGGGCTAAAGCTACGGCACGCTTTTAAAACAGCCAGCTGACGTACTCTGGGCTAAACGCTAACCGAGCTAACTCGAAACTAACAGGAGCTAACGAAGATTAGCCCCCTAAAGGTAAGAAACGCTTCGACTTGCTGTTATCTGACTAAAAACTGCCATTGTGTTTCTCTGCTACAAACTGAGACCTTACTGAGAGCAAACAAGGAGCTAACTGTTAGCCACCGACCGGCAGGCCGGCATCCGGTCTGCCGCATGCCAATCAAAAGGACACGCCCTTAATTATGTGTAATTTCAAGATTATATTATATCTAAACAGATGAGTTATAAGAAAATTCACCCCCCTCACAGCTGACATGAACTTGACCTATTAAACTTCAAATGATTTTTTGAACCAGGCTGTAAACATGTTTATTTCTGCTGTGAAGTTGGGGTCTTTGGGGATTTGCCATGGTTTGCAGCCCCTAGTGGATGAAGGGAGAACTACAAATATTTACATCTTCCCAGTAGCTTCATGGTTGGCCAATGGAGGCTGCCGCTTGTTGCTAACTCAGAGTTGGATGTGATCTTTCTGACTTTGTTTTGTCCAGACTTCTATGGTCTACAGGAGCTCAGTGTTTCTTTCTCTCAACCAAATCCCTGGAGATGATTACATTTGCGCTCATTTATCTAGCTAATCTTGAATATACACTGATGTGTTGCCCTGTCAGAGTCCAGCTCGGCTCCAGCATTACATCCACGCTGCTGCTTTCTAATTGCTGATCTCCTGCTGCTCATTGGGTCATATTTCCTTTACAGAGAAACTGCTGTTTCATGTCATGATGTCAGATGAATGTGTCAGCTGGGTGGGGAAGACCGACTCAAAGGTTTGGACCCGGGCAAACAGAACATCTATGTTTAATCAGCATGAAGGGAACCTTTATATGTGCTGGCAGCAGAGGGCTGATGTACAAATATCTGCTGCTAGTCATGGGCATCCAAACGCACCGCAGCTCGTGACATAATCTGCTCACACTCATCTTAGAAATCTAATACTCAGCCAGTGATTGGCTCGGTCTGCTCAGCATGAGCGTGTACAGTAGAAACAGTGCGTGCACGGCGGGGAAAATGGAGCCCATTCAAACTAACAGTGGGATGAGTGATAGCTGTTAGGTTCTTGGAGCTTTTAAGGACACCAATATGAGGAATGCAGCAGAAAGTGAGGCCAGTGTCAAGACTTGAGCCGGGGTACAGCCGTCATACACAGACTGTACTGTAAACACATGCTCTCTCACAGCTGATGCACAAGTCATTGCTGTTGTGGAGGAAACGAGCTGCCACAAATAAAAAGATTTGGCTCTCCATGCCTTCTGCACAGCTAAACTGTCTCTGCCCACACTGATTCGTTGGTTTATTGGCAGCCAAAAAAACATCTATGTGAGCCGCCTCTGAATTCATGTCAGGTAGTTAAATAAAAACATGACACCGATACTTTTATGTGTGATACAGACAGTGCTGCTGCTTATATAAACTAGCGGGCTCTTTGTGAACTCCTGTCTAGTCCTCACCGTCACACTTCAGCCTGCGTGAGCTCTTATTTCAGTCCAATATAAACTCTGTCTGATCGACTCACTGCTGTGGATTTAACTGGCTTCTTGTTGAGTCTTCTTTGCTCTCTGTGGTTGACTCAGAAGTCGCAGCACCTACTTCAGCGTGCTGCACTCTTCCTGTTTGCCTCCTGGCTCGCTTTGAAAGGCTTACTCTGGATTTCTGCTCAACAAACTTTCCTTACCGTCTCGTCACAACACGGGTGTGAAAATGACCTCTGGCATGGAAGCGGCTGCATGAAAAAGAAGCGTTTCTACCAGGCATGTAACCATATGAAAATTTCATACCGTGGTTGTTGTGACCAAAATCATCGCGGTTATTATTATTATCACGGTATTGGTGAAATCTGCTCAAAATGTTGAAAAAGTACTTATAGACTCTAAAATCATTTCACCAAGTTTAAAAGAACAAACACAAAAATAGTAACAAGCTCAATGGACTTTCTGTTGGCAGAAACATGAAATAACATGTAAACATCAAACATATAAATGTGCATTAAAGATGCATCTTATGACCATAAGAGGGTTCATCGCTTTATGCTAATTTTAGATCAGAACCAACAATAGTTTTCTTCACATTCACAGCACAAGACTTGATCTAGTCTGACGGATTTCAGAAGAACTGGTCCAGAAAGGAAACTTTAAAGACACACAACATAACTTTTAGACCTTAAAAATCTGCGTTTCTGACTCGTTTTGATGACACACCAACATTCATTATGCGCATTAATGAGCCGTCACTGCCCCAGAGGCGTCCCGGGGCTCAGAAACAGCAGAATCCTGTCTAAGATTCCCATCCGGGACGCAACTGTGACGTTGCAGCTGACTGTTGGTTGCAGCACCGCGTCACTCACTAGCAAACGGATGTAAACCAGGTATGAACCCAGCGGGTGTTTTGAACGCGCATCATGGCGAATTCAGTAAAGGAACGCAAGGAAACATTACCGGAGGAAGAGAGGAAAAGAAAGAGAGGAAGGAACAGAACAAGAGTCAAGATAAGACTGTCTGTTACTGGCTGGAGTGAATCAGTCCAGGTTCGATGCAAGATGGATGCTAGTTTTGTCGCCGATAGGGGGGTCAGTGAGAAAACTGCTAAAAGCTCTGTTGTGTATCTTTAAAGGGACTAGAGGCAGGAATTATAAAAGAAAAAAACAAGCATGTACCGTTTTTTTAATGCTAATGAGTGATGAAGCATTAAAAACCAAAAAGAACGTTTCCCCACGTTTCTCTCCGTTGCCTTGAACAGGCTGTGTGCTGCAAAATGCGCTGCAATTCGGTGTCTGAATTTCCCGCGCTGTCCTGCAGATGTGACATCAAATGACGCTACATCCGCAGTTTTGATACAGGAAGAAGACGGTCGCGGTAAATTCAAACACTGTAAGCGATAGTTATGGATTCTTCTGCCGTCAGCAAACGATCCAGATCAACTGAAAGACACTAAAAAGTGGAACTACGAAGAAAAAGCGTAGTAAACAACATTATAGCTTCAGTTTGTGCTCCCGTGACGGCTTGGCTCGTGGCTGCAGTTACCGCGAGTTTCATTTCTTAATCTTGGCTCTAGTCCCTTTAACTGTTTCATGTACCTACGTAGAAATCACATGTTCATATCAAAGCAACACAACCATATTAAATACGGTAATGTGGCAGAAACTTTAAAAATAATACCATAAATAAATAAAGTTTCCAGCATCCTTAAAACAAACAAACAAAAAACAAAATCCATCCAGACTTCAGACTTTGTCCCTTTTGGAAGGGACATAATCTCCAGAGATGTCCATGCAGCGCCTTCTGCCACTTTCAGAGGCCAAACCTTGTAAGCTGCGTCTGAAGGACTGCTGATGCTTTTCCTGGCTATGAGCAGCATCTCTGAGTTTTTCAGAGTGCGATGATCATGGTTTTACGATATTTAAAACCGGAAACAGTAATACTAGTCGTCGGGGAATGATACTGCGATTTATTTTTTATGGATTATTGTTACATCCCTAGCTTCCACCAACACGTTTGCTGGGCATCTGTAGGAAAAGTGACTCGCTGAGGGACTTTGAAGGAGCTGGTCCTCTGACTGGTGTCAGAAATGGAGCTGGAAAAACAAACATGGGGGACGGTAGCGTGATGAATTGCTGACGACTCCTGACCTCCATGTGTTTTGGAAATGTTTGCCTGCCTGACAAACAATGGCTGGCAGGTTTCCAGGCAGGAGGCTGCCAAACTGGCAGCCCCCCCCCTTCCATCAGTGTCCGACACTGCATGGCCAGTACACACATCCTGCCTTTGTGGGCCAGGAATGCTAAGAATCCAGACTGCTGCCCTCCTCCCTGCTGTTGCCCAACAAGGTCCTCTCACCTCGCCCCCCCCCTTCCCATCTCACCTCAGCGTCCCAGCAGCCTTACTGGCCGGCAGGCCGGGGTGTCTGAACGGCTGCTTACGTAAGTCAGCGCTCAGTACGGTTTGATGTTCATCTGTCTGTACACACAGTAGAAATAACACGTCCATCAGCAGCGGCTCAGGAAGTCCGACCAGCTCACATTTCACTGCTGTCGGGTGCAAACCTCCTATGTCCAAAACGGTTATTTTTCAGGAAGTGGCAAAGTACATATGGTTTTGTAAAACCTGGACACAACATCATCAAACTTTGGATTGAGTTTTTTTACATTAAAGTCTTTTATTTAATTGTATTCATTTATTTATTTACTTTTTGAATATTTTCACCCAATCAAGCTTGCATGAAGTAGAGTTTTTTAATGATGTAATTGGAGATAGGAGGTTTGTACAGCGATGATTTGTTTCCAGCGGCAGACGCAGGTGGAGTGAAGTTTGAAGTAGGGCTGCAATTAATCGAAATTTGATTGTGATTTCAAACGATTTCCAAACTCATATAATCATGTTAAAAACGATTTATTTGCATTTTTTGTTAACACATTTTCTGAAAGGTCAACAGTTAAAGTTCATTTCAGTGGCTTCCATGTGATTTGTTGGGAGTCATTAACAAAAATGTTCGGTGTGGATTGTTCAAGCATTGCACTTTATTAAATATCCCAAATTTGGGGAATTTTTTTTAAATGTAAATAAATATATCCATTTTATTCTTCAAATATAGAGAAATTGCAGAACAGCTGATACAGATTATATTTTGGCTACATTTATGTTTTTTGCATTTGTTTAATGTTCAAAGTATATCTATTTTATTATTTTAATGCTTCATAGCTGGGGTCGACCACCCCCCCCCCAAAAAAAAACAACAAAAAAACCCCAAAAACACATATGTCTGGAGCCGCAAAAGTGGCAACTTTTAGGCTACCAGTCAAACAGCCATTTGGACACATTTCCTACAATGAAGAAAACACTGGGAGCCACAACTGACATTTAAAATTAAACTTTAACGTTTTTCCTTTGCCTTTATGTTAAATGTGTTGCATTAATTAAATAAATGAACAACTGCAGAGAAAAGGAACTTAAATTTCTGCATGCAGTACAAACTTAAAAAAAAAAAGACATCTGTTTGAAGGTTACTTTCAAGAAAATGTCTGAGTCGTATTTATGGAGGGAAAAAGGACACGAAGCTTAAATTATCCACCAGCAGCAAACCAAACTAGTCGTCCTGTCTGTGCCATTATCCTTTTACTGGCACGTGCAGTAAGCGGTCTACCCGAAAAATAAAAACACTATTTCACAAAATATGAACAAAGCTACGCAAAATAATCTGGTCAGTGAAAGCAAATGAATCTGCCCACACAGAACTGAAGAAGAAGAGGACACTTTTCTCCTCCATGTCGGCCTCCCTGGCTGGGGAAGTGATCAAAGAGCAGCATGACAGGGTCGGACTGCCAAATAACCTTTTACTTGTTTATTATTCACTTTAGGGATGGCCACAATTAATCGATGATCGATAATTGATCATTAAGAATTTTTTCAATCACCTAATTTTTTTGCGGTCATCCGACGGTGTTCATTCATGTCTTGGAGGTCTGTAATCAATGTCACCATGTGGCGGTAATAAAGCATCCTACCAGCGGGGGGCGATGTAGCCTAAAGACGGCAGAGAAAAACACCTGCAAGCTGCCGTTTTTCCTGTCAAAGCAGCTGAAAGAAGACTCGTTTAAACCAACGTGAATCGAGCACGGCGAAGTCTGGACCGCAGTGAAGTTGGTTTCAAGTTAGATATCAGACGTGAGCGAGACGCTGCTGACTCGAGAGGGACCCAACTGCAGTCACGATACGTCGCCATATATCCACTCCACGCCAGAAGTCCCAATCGGAAGTTTGTTCTCCATGTAAATTACTAAAATCTAACCCTGACCCTTCCCCTAACTCTAACCACCTGACTACACCACACACATCTGTTTGCAAGCCGCAGATAGATACTCTTGGCAGTGTTTAACTAACTTCCGCGTAAGACTTCCTGTATGGATTGGATGTATGGCGGCGCCCTTGTCAGCCGTTGTAGCTGCAGGAAGGTACTCTTGGCTGAATCCGCGGATCGCGAAGAGCCAATACCCAACTTGAAACCAACTTCACCGTAGTGAAGTCTGGTGTGGGACCATTTTGCGTCAGAAAATGACTCCTCACATTGTAAACACGTAGACATGTTTCATAAAAACAACTCGACAACAACTCCCATGACGTACCATTTAAAAAACACTCATCCGACCGAGCTTAAATGTAATGAATGCTGCCTTCAACCCACCTAGGGTTGCCACCCGTCCCGTAAAATACGGAATCGTCCTTTAATTGACAATAAAACGTTGCGTCCCGTATTGAACCAATACGGGACGCCATTTGTTCCGTATTTCCATAATTGTCAAATACACATGTCTGTCACACATATAAACATTAAATTTAGTAATAATGAGCTAAATAAAACAAAGCCAGCCAAAACCAGCGGGATCATCGCAGGATTCTCCAGTCCTGCATCTCTGCCTGGCTGCCTGCGCGCTTGCGTGTGCTGCTGTCACGCGCGCTCTCGGCACCCGCGCCTTTTAAAATGTCCACACCTGATACTCCAGCATGCTCTCAAAAGCGAAAACGGTGCTAAAGAAAACACCTGAGTGGGAACAGGCCCGTCCTTGGGTGGACAGCGTCAGTGGAGATGATGAGAGAAACTGTTAAATATGTCGGTGAGTGTTTTCTGTGGCGCGCGGTGGACTGTCTGACATCAGACATCATCAAGCATCAGAAAAGCAACACAGACACGTGAGAACCGGGCGAAGACGACCTAAACGTGAGTGTCCCATCTTCATCTCTTCATCTCCTGAGACTGAATCAGTCATGACGTCACATTCAGAACAGGATCAGTTTTTATCTGGTTGTGTTTTTGCCAGAAGATGTCAGAGGAAAGTTTAGGAGGTGGTTTGGTTAGTTTATTGATTGTTTAGGATGTTGACTTTTTAAATTTGAATGAATGATCATTTATACAGAAACCATTATTAGTAGCAGCCAATATAAATGTTATATGGTTATTTAAACAATAAATCACAGTAATGGATTAACATTTGATAGATAAATTAATATAAATTAAATTAATATTGTTTCATACATATATATATATATATATATATATATATATATATATATATATATATATATATATATATATATATATATGTGTGTGTGTGTGTGTGTGTGTGTGTGTGTGTGTGTGTGTGTGTTTATGTATAGCCTATATGCATTCAATATATTTCCTATATAAACCAAACTTGTACAGCTTCCTGTGTATTCTGTGTCAAAATGTTGATTTTGAGGAACACAGTCTTCAGTTTTCACAACACAAATTCTTTTCTTGGTGAGGTTTATCTGTCTGGATGACCTGAATTTCTTTCAAGTCATAAGAGGCAGCGAAGGAAATAAGTTTAATTAATCTGTTATCCCACTCTACGTTACAGTTGAGGTGACAGGTGTACCACAGATTCAGACACATCAGAGCTGTCTACAATAGATCACTTTAACAGTTACATTCAGTTCTTCGTGTATTTACTAGGCTTATATTTTAAGTTAATTGTTGCACACTCCACACAAACAGATCTGCTTTGGCTGCTGGTGCTGCATGTGATATGTGCATGACAGCTTCTCATGAATTAGGTTTTATTGATAATGCAATAACTAAGTTTTGTGCTTCCAAAGGACAAATTTTTTTTTATATTTTTTCCTCATTTTATTTTAAATAGGGATGGATGTAATTACAGCATATGTAGACTAAATAACAGCACTTTCTATGCAACAGTGTTGCATAAATGATGTGTTCATTGCAGCATTTCAAGCTTTAAGTGTCACCAATTGTTTTATTGATCACTCCTTTTCTAAAAACACTGGTGCAAAATAAAGCCTACCACTGCTGTGAGGGGCACCATACGAGTATCGGCCCGTGGTGGTCGTGGCCCCGATGAGCTGTGGTAGGTGTCCCTTATTTTTTTTTCTTAAAGGTGGCAACCCTAAACCCACCATTACCTCGGTCTGAAACCGGAGGTGAATCTGGGCAACATATCCACGAAAATTATTTCACAGAAGTGTCATTGATGGAAAAGGTTTCTCAGATTTGGGTCACAGCGCATCATTACCAGGCTCATTGAAACACGAGAGGCGAGAGCAGGAGCTGCTAAACATGTTAGCAACAGCAGCTAGCGTTGCCATAACAGAAGAGAGCTACCTCACCATCACGTACCACCACTGCCGACCTGCTCACAGAGATGATTGAGGCTGTAGAGCAGTGGGGAGTTGAAATAAATATATTTGATTAAAAAACAGTCTGCCTGTGGTATGTGGAATAATTTTTAACATGATTAATCAATAATTGATCGTTAATTCTCCAGTCGATCGATCAAAAAGATGATCGCTATTGGCCATTCCTACTTTAAATGCCACAACTGCAGCAGCAACAGCGCAACATTCCTGTTGCATCTAGCTTCAATGAAGCTGCATATAGCTTCATTTTGTGCACGCTCCCGTGACAGCTTGGTTTCGTGGCTGCAGTTACCTGAAGTGTCAGTCGCGAGTTTTTTAATCTTGCCTCTAGTCCCTTTAAAGGTGCCATGACATCAAATTTCACTTTTCTGGGGTTTTGGGTGTATAATATGATCTGTTGTGCACTGATGAGGCCATGTGAATGTCCAGAGTGAGAATCAAAGTTCCTGTTTATGGTCTGTCAGCTTTGTCTCTCTGCTCAGAAACAGTTGAATCAGACAGCAGGCTATCATTCTACGTAGTTCTATCATTCTACGTAATTTAATTGATCCAACAAGTGCACACTATCAAGCAAACAGCCTCCCCCCCTCCTCTCTCTGAACGGTCTATGCACCCTCCCCTCCCTATCTGATTCAGCTGCATGTGTGGAGCTGAGTAGTAACTGCTGTGCAGTCAGGTCTGGGTTTTCAAACAAATGGATTTAAAAGAAAACTTCTGCAGCAACACTGAGGGAGGGGGCCACAACCTTGTCATTACCTGTAAGTTTATTTATTTTCTAAATGCTGTCTTCATCAGCGCTACGCTGTAACTTTGGGTATTAAAAACTTAATAAAAGTGACAAATATGTGAGCATCAAGCTGCAACGTCTGTGATTTAAAAGTCCGGGACGCTGGATTCCCCACTTCCACCTTAAACACACCTGGACAGGTTAGTCACTGTGAAAGCTTCATGCTAGCAGCTAGCCTCTAAAAGCTGGTTTAGCAACGAGCTTAGCACCGTAGCTGCGTTAGCTCATTACAGCCGTTGTACTAAAGTCACGTTAACTTCATCAGATTGGCTCTACTGAATGTATGCAGAAGAATGAGAAGTTTGCTGAACATCGTTTCCATTAACTGTGACGTTGCCATGACAATGTTAAACTGGGACCAACTGGAATCAGACCGTGCTGTAAACAACGCAGGTTTACTGGGTCTGCTTATTAGAGAAATCCAGCTGTTGTTGGTTAAGGAGTATCAGTATTCATTGAAACTGGATCTAAACGAGCAGTGACTCTAAATTAATTAAGACATTGAGGCTTTTTCAGTTTAAAATCAATTATATTTTCTGCACTCAGCTCACACAGATTAAGCATTAAAAGATTTCAGCTCTAGTGCAGGATCACCAGCTGTGGACACTGTCCTGCAGGTTTGGACATGTGGACACTGTCCTGCAGGTTTGGACATGTTAACCTGTTGCAACACAACTGAGTCAAATTATTCATGGCTCATTATGAGGCTGGTGCAGAATCTGACTACAAGCTGTCATGTGTGTTACAGCGGAAGACATTTATAACCTGCAGGACAGCTGCAGCAAGGTGCAGGATATTGGTCTCCTCTCCACATTCAGACAAAAAAAAAAGCAGGATTACTTTTGATAAATTCTCATTGGGTCAGGATGGATTTTTGTACACGTTAGATAAGTTAGAGCAGATTTACTACAGTAGTCTGAATAAATGTCCATGTTGATCTACAGGTTTTCTTAATTCGGTTCAGCAAAGACATCATCCAGAGGAGAAGGAGAGAGTATTTATCCTGTAAAGCTAAAGATCAGTGCGGTTACAGGCTGCTGGGACGTAAAGGGTGAGTACACATTTTTAATTCCTTGGATATTATGATGGAGTCCTTAAAGCAGACCAGACCACAGGCATTGCATGTCACATTACTCATTACTGTACAACTTACAGTGACTTTAGACTTGACTTGGACTTGAGGTCAAAGACTTATCAACATCTCTGCCACAAGGGGTCATTTGTTTTGGGCTCTTAGAATCACATTATTAAAGCAAACAAACCGAAATAAAATACATTTTGATTAAATATATACATTAATTATTTTTCAAGTGCTGGGAGCCACATAGGAGGGATGAAAGAGCCGCAGCTTTCCAACCCCCGCTTTATACATTGCAAAACAGCTGTACAGTACATATTTGTAACCTATGTTTATTTTCATTTGAACATTTCGTGTAACTTATTAATAGTGTTTTTTGAGGGAAATACTGAATAAATACATCATGTAACTAAAAAATAATTGAATAATATCATGATTTTTTCCATAATTGAGCAGCCCTAGTTTAAAGGATGATGTTGTCGGTTTAATCCCAGCAGCTGAAGCATGATGGTCATTTTCCTAAGTACACTGGTATACCAGTCACACACTCAAGCGTTTATCATGTATCAAGGATTTTAGACTCATCTAGCATATCTACCGTATTTTCCAGACAATTTAACATATTTCTGACTGACATGACCATCGGATGCTTATCCTTTTTTATTATGATGTTTATGATCATTTACAGGCATTAACTTTGGAATCGGAGTGATTGGGGAATTTTTACCAGTAACAAACTGGATATGAAAAATCCAAAAATGGCCCTATTTTAAATAAATAAATATGACTTATGGTCCAGTGCGACTTATACTCAGGGGCTACTTATAGTCCGGAAAATACGGTTCACTTCTGAGTTTGTATTTGTGTAAGTTTTACTGTTTTTCCTGCTTCTTCCAGTTGGAACAACCTAAGGTGTAAATAACATTGATGAGCATCTTACAGGTGACTATAAACCAAAATGCTCCTTTATATTACAACACCTCCCAAGGTGTTGTAATATAATATGCTAAAAAAAGAATGTTAAATTCCTAAAATAAGAAATGTTGGTGAGAAAGAAAGGAAAAGCTGTGAAGGAAGTAGTTTCTTTAAGGCTTTCTGATGACTTTTATGTGGACTCTAACCACCGGTGCTGCAAAGAGAAGTGTTTTCAGAGGGAGTGGGCCTCACAGAAAAAGGTAAATATGTTGGTTGGTAAGATAAACAGTTAGTGGTGCTAATTCTGTATGTGCATCATTACACCACTGCAGAAGAAGCGGAAAAGCATCTGTGAGTTTCTGACTCAGTTTGAAGTACATGAACATTTATTCCCCAGGTCTGAAAACCAAGCGGGAGATGGAGCGGTTTACAATTTGGCTTTCCATCCCAGAACCACACCGTTCAGCTTTATGGTACCATGAAAGAACCCAGAAAGACATCTCCACTGCTTTAAATGTGGTAGTGGGTGCAATGACACCAAGGACACTGACAGAATGAACAACCACAAGAGTAAATGTAGGTGAAAAAGTAGGACAGATGCAGGGTTAGCTTTGTCGCTATAAACTTGGAGGTAATAATTTATTAGCTGATTTTCCATAACTGTTGGTAAAGTTTCTGAATAATCATTAAAAGATTTAGATCATGATCATTTCTTCCTCTGCTCTGCATTGGCTGATTTACAGTAACCAGCTCTAAAGCCAGGATCAAACTACACGACTTTTTCCGTCGTTCACGATGGTCATATGTCACATTAACAGAAATTGTGTCATAAAATCGTACGGTGTCGTGTTACTCGCGAGTGGTCACACTACAAGGATTGCACCAGACAGACAACCGCCTGATCATCGCGGGGTGTCGCAAAAGACAACACGAAACGGGAGGCGGGACAAGCAGCTGTCAATCAGTCACTTGGTTTGGAGTCTCTGAATTGACTGTTTGGGTCACTTATGAAATGGAAAGTGGACGGAGACATCAGTCCCCTCCATTATTGTGACCAACATGACCTGTTTGTGTGTATTCTGCCTGTTCCAGTTGTTCTGTGGAGCGGGTTTTCATTTGTAACTAAACAGGATTGAATCCATGATGCGCACAGAAAGACTCGCTGCTCATCTTTGAAAAACAGCTTTGAAAGAGAGCTCTGATCGGCGCCGTTGCCTCCACCAGGTGCATCACGCACCGCGCGCAGGACGCCCGGTGCCAAGCGAAGCCAAAACTATCAGGCTGACCACAGTCTGCTGCCACGAGACCAAAGTCCAGCCGACCCAGTGACGCTACTTTTAAAAAACTGGCATAAAGTGAAATAAAGTGTTTTGTTCTATACGAACGCATACAGGTGCGTCCTCACGTCATTCACTAAACTCCATCAGTTCAGAGCGCACGCTGGAAACCATGGCAACCACACGAAATCACACACGCATGATAAACTGAGAGCTGCGCAGCAGCAGCATCGCTGTGTCTATATTCTGCACTCAGTAGGTGTTCAGAGGGTTAATTAGCTTTGATGATCACACGTAAAGTGGATAGTTACGGCTGAGTGCACGAGCGCGCATGGGTGTCATATTTGCTCATCTCATTGAGCGCAATGTCTGTTATGTTGCGGTGTTTTTATTTAAACAAAGTGATTTTTCTGTGATTTTGTCATTGATTTATTTGAGAGCGTCACATACGTGCACGTTTAGACCTGCTGTGAACTCCTGTTGACTATTACTATTACTGATAACACTCATATCGTGTGGTTATGTTTCGAGTTAATAAAGTAATGTTTTATTCAAGAGAGATACACCCTTTTGAATGTTCGTGGAGGTTTAACACTGTTGAAAATAAATTTGGCACACCCAGTCTTGCTTTTCTTTTCTTTTTTTCTGGAGTAAACTGATGCCACAGCTCCATAAACCTCTCCTCCGCTCCACTGGAGCGGGACTACGTCTCTCCTCCCTTCCACCACTGTTGTTTGTGTACCGGCGCACCTGAGCGTCTCTCTGGTAGAGGCGAAAGGCGCACTGTCCTCCTATTGGTCAATATGAAGGGACATGTCGTGGGACGTGTCACACTACACGGACAAAACCAAAAAATTCTGACACGCCAGTCTTTCTGCGTCGTGGTCGTGGAGCGTCGCAGACGCCAAATCGCCAATCGCTGATTGTGTCACATTACACGGAGCGAAGACACGACGTCCTGCGACCCGACGACGCAGAATCGTGCACGACAGTGAGCGACTGTCTGCGACGCCTCCGTCGGGCCAAAATCGGGCTAAATTCGTGTAGTTTGGACCAGGCTTTACTCATATCATCAGCCCATATTTAACCCATCTCTGGATGTACCAGAGAGCAGTGGGCTGCAGTGTTTCCTTGCCCAGGGAGCAGCTGGGGGTTAAAGGGGAAGTTCGTTTTTTTCATCCTGGACCCAGACACCCAGACAGTTTTGGTGTAACTTGATTTCCTTTTAGGAGATATTTAGATCCACTCCAGATCAGCGTATGTCCAATATACTGGAAATGATGCGGGCAACCTCGCACAGCCTCTAAGTAAGGCATTATCTGCCACAAACTCCTTTATTTTACCAATGTTTTGTTACGAAACATTAGTCAGACTCACCTGTGAACTCAAAGCGGCTTTTTTGTGGTGATTCGTCCTTATTTACAGACATTTTTACTGCGGTAGCTTTAATGATGTCACTGTTATGCTTCACTATAGCAAGTAAATGTCAGTAAATAAGGACAGATCACCACAAATAAGCAACTCAAAGCCACTTCGAGCTCACAGGGGGTCTGACTAATGTTTGGTAACAAAACATTGGTGAAATGAAGGAGTTTGTGGCAGATAATGCCTTATTTAGAGGCTTGCATCACTTCCATTATGCAGGGGCGCCTGCAGACATTTTTTTAGGGTGGCTACAGGGTGGCCAGAGAAAAAGCAGGGTGGCCAAGGGTTATTAAAGGATAACTGTTGTTTCTTTCAACTTTGACCTTATTTCTAGGAATTTATATGTGCATTTACTCACCAGTAACATTTCTGCGTCACTCTGACATCTTTGGATGCTATTTAGATGAGTTGTAGATCCACATATATCCATATAATGGGAGTGAAGGGGGCAGAATGAGTGGGCATGTATGAGGCATTATCTGCAGCGAAACGCCTTAATTTCACCAATAATTTAAATGTAGAGTCCGAAGTTTCCCCCCTGAAAATAAATGTTAGACTTGTGCAAGTGAAATCTGTCTCAAACTGTGCCTTTGGGCCTCTACTCATGTGCAGTGGTGCATTTGAATCCAACTCCCTCTCCTCCTGCCTGTAATTCGCTCTTTAGCTTTGTTTTGTTGTGGTTGGGACGTTTCTGGGGGGAGATTTCTGTTTATATTGCCAGCCAATGACAGAGCTAAGGGCATGATGCTGTGTGGGAATAAGCTCATAATTGGAGCAGACGCCAGATGAAAAAAAAAAGCAAAAAAGAAAAACGGCGGATGCACCAAAGAAAAGGTAAGAGCTTTTGACAGTGCACGTTGGAAAACCAGGGCTAATATCGGAGCGAATCGGAGGCTTGAAGCTGAATAGGCTGAAGAACGAGGAGGCCATTAACCTGAGAGGGAGGGGCGCGCAGTTTGAATACTGTTGTTTGCAAACAGAAACGGTGGGGGGGACTTCAGACTCTACCTTTAAAGTAGAATAAATGAACAAATGAAAACTATCGTCCTGTGAGTTCAGATTTGGCTTACTGTAGTTATTGGGGGTGTTTTCCACACGTCTACCAGCTGAACGCTCACAGCACCGTTGATAAAAAGATCAGCTGGTAGATCACAAACTCATCTTTCTCCATTGTTGTTCAGTGTGTGTGTGTGTGTGTGTGTGTGTGTTGCAGGCAAATGACTTCAGAAAACTTTGCAATGGCAACTTTGCTCACACTGAAAACCAAGAAGATGAAGACGCCTCAGTTGTAATGTGGACAAACTAAACGGGGGTAGTGTGGTGTCGGCCTCATGAGGGCGGGCTAAGCAGGTGCTAATGTGAAAGGGGCATTGGAACCTGGTTGGGGCAGTTCTGGGTGGCACCTTCCTCGATCAATTTGCATAAGAAAGGCCGAGTTAATTAGGTGTGACAGACTTGCGGGGGACTACGGCATAAGAGCAATGGCAGAAAATGGTAGATCTAGTGTGATATTTATTTTTTATTTTTTTTATTAGCTTAAAGATTTGACATTCAAATATAAACAAAGCATGCTGTGCTGTGTTAATCGTACATAAAGGTTGATATAAATGAAAAAATATCATTTTTGCTGGGGTGGCCAGCTTTTTTGTTCAGGTGTGGCGCCATTGACATCATGTTGGACATACTCTGAACCCGAGTGGATCACCAAAACTGTCCAGTGGATCGGATTGGACCATCTCTAGTTAAATGCTCCTCCAGTTGTGTTTTTGTTTGTTTGTTTGGTTTTTATTTTGACAATTACTTTTCCAGTGATTTCTCACTCCTCTTCCACTCTTTTACAAACGTGTTGCTGCCATCAAATTTAAAATGAGCTCATTTTTTTCTCCCATGAAATGATAAAATGTCTCAGTTTCAACATCTGATATGTTGATAATGTTCTTTTGGGAATACAACATGGGTTGCTGGGATTGGTCAATCTTTAAATTTTGTTTTTTAAATTGACATTTTGCACAACATCACAACTTTTGTGGAAGTGAAATTGTATCTAATTTCTTTATTCTACTTTGCTGATTTTACTTCAGACCAGTTCTGAAAGTGGAATTTAGCTGAATCATAAGGTCCTATCAGCAGCTGCAGCATCAGTCTGTTTTTAAGAAATTAATTCTGGGATACTTAAACAGCACATATACACTCACCGGCCACTTTATTAGGTACACCTTGCTAGTACCCGGTTGGACCCCTTTTGCCTTCAGAACTGCCTTAGTCCTTGATGGCATAGATTCAACAAGGTATTGGAAACATTCCTCAGAGATTTTGCTCCATATTGACATGACATCATCACGCCGTTGCTGCAGATTTGTCGGCTGCACATCCGTGATGAGAACCCTCCAATTCAACCACATCCCAAAGCTGCTCTGTTGGATTGAGATCTGGTGACTGGAGGCCATTTGAGTACAATGAACTCATTGTCATGTTCATAAACCAGTCTGAGATGATTCCCGCTTTATGACATGGTGCGTTATCCTGCTGGAAGCAGCATCAGAGGATGCTACACTGTGGTCATTAAGGGATGGACATGGTCAGCAACAATACTCAGGTAGGCTGTGGTGGTTAAACCGCCACGTTGATACTAAGGGGCCCAAAGTGTGCCAAAAAAATCTCTCCCACACCATCACACCACCACCACCAAGCTGAACCGTTGATACAAGGCAGGATGGATCCATGCTTTCATGTTGTTGACACCAAATTCTGAGCCTACCACCTGAACTTTGTAGCAGAAATGGAGACTCATCAGACAAGGAAGTTAATTTATTTAAGTTAATTTATTTATAGAGACACTAAAAATCTTGGGCGATTTTAAACTAATAAGAGTTATAAAAAAAAAAAAAAATAATAAAAAAAATATTAAAAAAGAGGAGGGAATTAAAAAAAAAAAAAAAAGGCAACATTTCTCCATCTTCTACTGTCCAATGTTGGTGAGTCTGTGTGAATTGTCGCCTCAGTTTCCTGTTCTTAGCTGACAGGAGCGGCACCCGGTGTGGTCTTCTGCTGCTGTAGCACATCTGCTTCCAGGTTGGATGTGTTGTGCATTCAGAGATGCTCTTCTGCAGACTTCGCTTGTAACAAGTGGTTATTTGAGTTACTGTTGCCTTTCTATCAGCTGGAACCAGTCTGGTCATTCTCCTCTGACCTCTGGCATCAACAAGGCATTTGTGCCCACAGAACTGCTGCTCACTGGATATTTTCTCTTTTTGGGACCATTCTCTGTAAACCGTAGAGATGGTTGTGCAGGAAAATCCCAGTAGATCAGCAGTTTCTGAAATACTCAGACCAGCACGACTGGTCATGCCACGTTCAAAGTCACTTTAATCACCTTTCTTCCTCATTCTGATGCTGGTTTGAACTGCAGCAGATCATCTTGACCATGTCTACATGCCTAAATGCATTGAGTTGCTGCCATGTGATTGGCTGATTAGAAATTTACCTTAACGAGCAGTTGGACAGGTGTACCTAATAAAGTGGCCAGTGTGTGTATGCTTCTTTATATTATGTTTTGGGCATACCTGGCTGTGTTTGGAGCATTAAAACTGCACAGACTTTACCCCCCCCCCCCCCCCTGCCACACACACACACACACACACACACACACACACAGCCTTATCAAACAACAAATGACATTTCCCATGTTTTATGACACTTAGTGCGAGGACTTTCCTGCTTCCTGTCTGTGCCCCACAGATGACAATGGGAATGCTGAGTTTTTCCTACCAGTCCTGGGAACCTGAGGATAAGCCTGTATTTCCTGGAATGTGGCCCATTAGGGAAGACATGGGGGAACACAGGATGTCCCGAGCACGGTGTTCTGCAGCACAAAGGACAGCTCTCTGCACCATCACTCTCCTGCAGGCTGGGATTCCCTGCTCCGCTTTTCCAGGACACCTGTCCAAGCGCTGTTTGTCTCTTTCTATTTATTCCCCATTTCATTCCTTCTCGTTTCATACCTGCTAAACACAACCTGACCTGAGTTTAGCGTTATCCTGTCTGTTTTCTGGATATTTAACATAAAACACTTGACTTGACTTGAGCATTTCTCACTCAGTGTTTCACACCAACACGCCAGCGACCTCCTTCCCTCTGGATGCTCTCCAGCCGTCTTGAGAAGAGACTCAGTGATGTCACAGCGGGGGCGGAGGCATGGGTGTCTATAAGTTTACAGGAAAAGCTCTATGAAGTAGAACTGAGCTGCACTCACAGCGAGACGCTGCTGGAGAGTAAACAAGATCAGACACAGTTGCTTTTCAATGAAGAGGGATTGCACTCAGACTTCTTTCATTTTGGAGTTTTGGACCTGAACGTCTTCTTTCTTCTTCTGTAATTTAAGTTTGGGGTTTTTTTTTACTGTCAGTGAGGATGCTGAGCTTTGCCACTTTGCCGCAGATCTTTTCCACCCTGTTCGTGCTGGCCAGCGCTGCAGAGAAGGTGAGTGTCACATCTGAGGAGGTGTCGCTTATTTCCATGTGAACTTATGAGCGGCCCCCTATCTTGACCTCTGACCCTGCTCCTCAGGCAGAGGTGCAGTGCCCGGCCGAGTGCTCCTGCAGCCCCTCACCCCCGCCGTGCCCACCGGGCGTCAGCTGGGTGACTGACCGCTGTGGCTGCTGTAAGATTTGTGCTCGGCAGTTCAACGAGGACTGCAGCGCCTCTGAACCCTGCGATCACATCAAGGGGCTGCGCTGCCACCTGGGGGCTGGCGGGGACCCCGAGAGAGGACTGTGTCGAGGTGAGGAGGGGGGTCGTGACACATGACGTGCTGCATATTTCATCCGTTGTTGGATTCATTCAGATTTTATCCTTGTGCACATTTTTATTTACCTTAATTTGGCTTTTAGGGTTGTGGTGTCTGGTTTTAAGCATGTTCAGTGGAAGGAGGGTCCACAAGTTATGAAGGTGCATTGTGGGAGAAGTTTGTTCAGTCCTGCATCTTTTTGAAGTATTTTAGAAAAACAAAACCTTAAAGTAAAAGTTGGAGTGGCTCCAAGTCATTTTACAGTCTTCCTCAAAATTATTCATACTCTCCAATTAAAGAAAAGGCTAAATTCATGACAGTAATTCACATAACAGGAAACTAAAGAAGCTATTGATAAACAAAAATTTACAAAATTATCATTTAGTAAAGGAAATTACTGCTTTTAAATTGCGCTTGAAAATAAACAAAACTGTCCCAAACACTTTAGGTCAGCTTTCCCATGAACATGGACCAACATACCTGTCAGCAGGTGCAGACGTCTGATTGGACGTTACAGAAATCACCTGATTGCAGTGATTGTTTCAAAAGGCTGCTCAACAAAATGTAGCTTCGTAGCCCCATCATGCTTGTTTTTACTTGTTTTATTTTTTGTGTTTGTTTTTAATATTTCTGTTGAACCACAATTAAAAATCAATGTTATGATTTTCATAGCATTTTTATTTATTCATTACTTTTGTCAATTTAAACTTATTTCACTGACAGCAATTTTTTTTCCTATTTAATTGGAGGATAAGAATAACTTTGAGGACGACTGTATGCCAATGATGTTTTCTGCTTTTTCCCTCTACACTGTAAAAAAACTATAATTTCACAGTTAGGGTTTTTTTCTCTATTAGTTCAGTTTGTTCCTTTGATTTTAAACATGGTGGAATAGCATTAGACTGCAAATTTTGATAAATAACATAAAAACCTGTAACTGTGTAAATACATAAAATTTCCATTATTTTAAAAAAAAGGAATATAATTTCATTTCATATAAAAGAAAGACTGTTGTACATTTTTAAATTAATCATATTACAAAAATGTTATAAAAACAGTGAAACCAATAGATTGAATATTGAATATTGTGAATATTGAATAATGTTGAATATTTTTTAACTATAAATTTATTTATTCGTTTTGTTTTTTATTAATTTGTATATTAATTTAAACTGTTAGTTATACTGCAATTATAATGTCAAGCCCCCACCCCACCACTGCTACTACATGCACCAAAACATTTGCCATGAGACATGAAAAAATGCAATGCATTTGGGGGGGTGGTGCTACTTTTTTGTTGTTACTTTAAAAAAATATGCCCATTTTAGAAATGCGAAAACTATACCTTTTGGCCTTGCTGGGCCCCCTGGCATAGCCCTGAGCCCCCCCCCCCCCCCTCAAAGACTGTAAAAGAAAATGGACGAAGTATCGGTCACATCTGAAGAGAGGAAAGTGAAGCCAGAGTTGGGCGTTTCCCACAGTCGCCAATCTTTTTGTGTTGCGTGTGTCGTCAAATACGAATGTGGGCGAAGGCAAAGCCGCTCAAAGCCTTGAGGCAAATGATTGACAGCCAAGCTAATGCTAACCGAGCTAATCTGAAGTGAATAGGAACAAACAAAGATAGACGATTTAAAGGTAAAACAAGCTCAGACTTGCTGTTAACCAGCTAAAAACCACCGTTGTGCAACTCTGCTACAGGCTCCTTCCTGGGAGCTAGCAGGGAGCTAACTATTAACCTCCACAGCTAAAGTCAGCATCCAGCTTGCCGCCTGTCAATCAAAAGGACACGCCCCCAATTATGTGTAATTTCAAGATTAAATAACATCTAAACAGATGAGTTATAAAACAATTCACCCCCCTTACAGTTGATATGAAGGTAAACGTGACCTATTAAACCTAAAATGATTTTTTGAACCAGGCTGTAAGCATGTTTATTCTGCTGTAAGCATGTTTATTCTGTTGTAAGCATGTTTATTCTGCTGTAAGCATGTTTATTCTGCTGTAAACATGTTTATTCAGTTGTAAACGTGTATATCTGCTGTGAAGTTGCCTTTTTTACATGGGAGTCTATGGGGATTTGCTGTTTTGGAGCCCCTAGTGGATGAAGAAAGAACTACAATTATTTAACTTGACTTCTGGGCTTCACTCTTCTCCAGCAGAGTTTGCTCCTTGGTTATAATGCAGATTGCAGATATAGTACATACAGGTACTTGTGTTGGTGTAGAGGTTAAAGAAGTGGACTTGGGGTTGGAGGACCCAGGTTCAAGTGACTGGTGATGAGGGTAAACCACTGTGGGTCTTTAGCTAAGTGCTGTCGTCTTTTTTTATACATTAAAAAGCTAAAAAAAAAAAAAAAGAGAGAGAGAGAAAAGATCCCAAGTAGATATATGCTGTATTTATGTTATGTTATATTTTTTCCTGTTATTTTACAGTATTTTTCTGAGAGATACTGTGAAGAAGCTGCAGCTGCCAGATTTTGCCCTTTTCCCCTTCGTTATTTTTTCTGTTACAGTACGTATTGAGGAATTTACCACAGCTGTGTTTCTTGTTTCCCCTCCTGTCGACAGCTGAAGCCCACGGTTTGCCCTGCGCCTTCAACGGGCTCGTCTACCAGCACGGTGAGAACTTCCAGCCCATCTGCCAGCACCAGTGCACCTGCATGAACGGGGTGGTGGGCTGCATGCCCCTCTGTCCTTACCAGCTGCCTCTGCCCCGGTGGCGCTGCTCACGCCCCCGGCTGACCGTACCCACCGGCGGCTGCTGCGAGGAGTGGGTTTGCGATGACGACAACCACATCAGCGAGAAGCCGCAGGAGGCGACGCGCACGTCCCTGCCAGACGACCGGCCCCATCCCAACCACATCAGTGCCCTGCTGCAGCCTTGGCACCCGCTCACAGGTTCAGGTAAACATGGCAGACTTTCTTCATCCTCAACAGGAAATACGGTCAGAGAGAAGCTTTTCATGTCACCGGCCACAGTAGTGAAACATTTTCAGACAGCCGATGAGCTAGGGCCTAAAATCAATATCACAATGTATTCAGCAGTTCACCTCAGTAACGATAAATGGATGATAAATCGTTACAGACCGTACATGTTCAGCAAAGAGATATGAACACAGCCGACCGAAAACAACCAAAAACACTTTTCATTTTAATAAAACACTGATGCTCTGCCCTTACTGGAACTTTATGTGACTTCTAGTTTGGCAGATACCTTACAGGTTCCTCAATAAACACCCAGGAGGCAGTAGATGTTTTAGACATTTATGAGAAGTACTGTGAAACTGAAATGAAATGAAATGAAATGAAAAATACTTTATTCATCCCCGAAGGGAAATTCAGTATTGTAAAAGCTCACTTTTTTTTTTTTTTAAATAAATAAACAAAAAGTCAGTTAGTCTTGTTCTTTAGGGTGATGGTTGCTGGCAGGAATGAATTCCTGTATCTCTCCGTCCTACAGTGAACTTGACGCAGCCTCCCACTGAACACACTCTGTTGATTCTTCACCGTGTTGTGGAGAGGATGGGAAGTGTCCTCCATCATCTTCATCAGCTTGTGAAGCATTCTTTTTTGAACGATCAGCTCCAGCGGCTCCAGAGTTATCCCCAGCACAGAACCAGCTTTCTTGATCAGCTTGTTTAGTTTCTTCAAGTCTCTGGTTCTGATGCTGCTGCCCTCAGCAGATGGCTGCAAAGCTAATTGCACTTTCTACCACAGACTTATAGAAGATATGTAACATCTTTTTGCAGACATTAAATGATTTTAGCTTCCTTAAGAAGTAGAGTCTGCTCTGAGCTTTCTTGTAGATGTAGTCACAGTTGCATTTCCAATCGAGTCTGTTGTCCAGCTGAACTCCAAGGTATTTGTAGTTCTCTACCACCTCCACCTCCTCTTCCAGGATGTAGACAGGACTGTGCTGCTTATTCTTGCTCCTCCTGAAGTCAACAATCATCTCTTTAGTCTTGCTGGTATTTAAGATGAGCTGATTGTTACTGCACCATTTCACAAACTGATTGACCAGTTCCCTGTATTCGGCTTCTTGTCCATCACTAATACACCCCACAACAGCAGAGTCATCAGAGTATTTCTGCAGATGACAGGACTCAGAGTTGTACTGGAAGTCTGAGGTGTACAGTGTAAAGAGGAATGGTGAGAGTACAGTCCCTTGTGGTGCTCCAGTGCTGCTGACCACCATCTCAGACACACAACCTTTCAGTCTCACAAACTGTGGTCTGTTTGTGAGGTAGTCGTAAATCCAGGTGGTTGTGGAGGATCCACCTGGAAGTTATGGAGCTTCTGACATAGCAAAGCAGGCTGAATAGTATTAAATGCACTTGAAAAATCAAAGAACATGACCCTCAAAGTGCTGCCTGACTGGTCCAGATGAGAGTGGGCTCTCTGAAGCAAGAAGATGATGGCGTCTTCAACCCCAACCCCATTACGATATGCGAACTGTAATGGGTCCTGAAAGGTGTTGACTTGCTTGTTGAGGTGAGCCAGTAAGAGTCTCTCCAGGACTTTCATGATGTGAGATGTCAGAGCAACTGGTCTGTAGTCATTTGGTTCAGCTGGTTGTGGTTTTTTAGGGACTGGAACAAGACAGGATGTCTTCCACAGCACAGGAACTCTGTTCTGTCTCAGGCTGGTGTTAAAAAGGTGCTGGAGAACCGGACATAGTTGTTCTGAGCAGGTCTTGAGAACTCTGGGACTGACACCATCTGGACCTGCAGCCTTGTTCCGGTTCAGTTTTTCTAGTTGTTTCTTGACCTGGTCACAGGAGACAGTCAGGCTGGAGGTGGAGGCAAAAGAGGTCTCAGGATGTCCTGATGTGGAGGGAGATGAGGCTGTGTTCAGGTCCATGACTGAGGTGCAGGGTGACAGAGTGGAGGTGGGACAGGAAAGCTGTGAGCTCATGGAGGGTGTGTGGAATGTTGGGTTGTCGGCAGGGGGGGAACTGAACCTATTGAAGAACATGTTCAGTTCGTTAGCTCTGTCCAGACCTCCGTCAGTCTGGTCCCCCTTTAGCTTGAAGCCAGTGATTTTCTTCATTCCCGACCATACATCCCTCACGTTGTTCTGCTGGAGCTGGCTCTCCAACTTCTTCCTGTAGTCCTCCTTGCACTTCTTAGTCTGTGTTTTCAGTTGTTTCTGTGTGGTCTTCAGTAGCTCCATGTCTCCATCCCTGAAAGCTTTCTTTTTGATGTTCAGCAGCTTTTTCAGGTCACTGGTGATCCAGGGTTTGTTATTGGGGAAGCACCTCACTGTTCTTGTTGGAACGATGTTGTCCACACAGAAGTTTATGTAATCTGTCACACACTCAGTCATGGTGTTGATGTCATCTCCATGAGGTTCACAGAGGACATTCCAGTCTGTGGCCTCAAAGCACCCTCTCAGAGCATCTTCAGCCTCAGTAGACCAGGTTTTAATCATCCTCCTAATGACTGGTTGCTGCTGAACGATGGGCTTGTAGGTGGAGGTGAGAAGAACCAGATTATGATCAGATCTTCCTAGAGGAGGCAGGGCAGAGGAGCTGTATGCATTCTTTGTATTTGCATAAAATAAGTCCAACATCTTATTTTCTCTGGTGGAGCAGCTGACAAACTGCTGGAAAGTTGGCAACGTAGCAGAGAGGGAGACGTTGTTGAAGTCTCCAGAGATCGCTATGAATGAGTTTGGATGCTGTGTTTGTAGTTTAGCCACGACGGAGCTGATGACATCACAGGCTGTCTCTGGTGCGGTACCTGGTATTATATAAACCGCTACCAGAATAACACAGGCAAACTCTCTGGGTAAATAATATGGACGGAAACTCACAGCTAACAGTTCAATGTCTCTTGTGCAGATCTTCTCCTTGACAGTGACGTGTCCTGGATGACACCAGCGCTGACTGACCAGCACTGCAATTCCGCCTCCCTTCCGCTTCCCCGCTGAGCTGTATATTTCGGTCTGCACGGACCGTCTTGAAGCCGTGTACAGACGCATTACAGTCCGGGATGTGTTCATGCAGCCAAGTCTCGGTGAAACACATGATACTGCATTCTCTGTACTCTTTCTGAGACCTTGTTAGCACTTCGAGCTCGTCCATCTTGTTAGCTAGCGATCTCACGTTACCCATCACAACAGTTGGAAGAAACGGTTTAAATCTCCACCGTTTTTCTCTCTGCCTTACCCCTGCCCTGCATCCTCTTGTCTTTCTCCTTAACTCCACTGGGATTTGACGTGTTATTTCGCTGAAAATCTTGATTTGGGAGAGTTTTAACAGTTGATCACGGTGGTAAACAATTTTTCCGTTGCTATGGATACACATCATAACAAGCAGTGAAAAAAGCCAATATACGAGGAAAAATCTCCCGAATTGCACACCGTTGAAACCAGCATAAAAAATCCTCCAAGAAAAACCTAATCTGACGAATAATGTCGATAAAAAAGACAACTATATTAGAAAAAAACACAAAAGTTAAGGGAGAGCTTTCACAAATTGCAGCTACCTAGCAGCGCATTCCAGAAATACAAACATACAAATGTACATATTAATTCATATTGATAAATATGTATGCAAATTAATAAACTTAAATTAGATTCTTATTTACATGTGAGCAAATATTACTTTGTGCCCATGAACAACACAGTGATGAGTTTTCCCATTAGTTATGCTGCGTTCCATTTTCCTCGGAACTGGGAAGTGGGAACTGGGGGGTGACGTCACACCCGACCAACTTGCGTTCCAGCTCACTGGTCGGAAAACCAGTTAGCAGCCTAGCAAAACAACGCGTTTGCTAAGGCTATTGTTATTAGCCGTTGTTGGCACAGCTGGCGTTGTTGTTCACATATACGACATGAAAAATGTGAATTACACAACAGCAGCTTCCCCCTACATCTGTATAAACCAAAACTACGTGTACGATTGATTTATGCAACAAAATATAAGTAAGAAGTGTAAATAAATGTAACATTACAGGAGCTTCTAAAACTGCTAACACAGGGCGCGGCCATCTTTAAATCTGAACTCGGAGCTGTGAAAGTTCTCCGACTTTCCGAGTGGGAAATCCGACTTCAGGGGGCCGTTCCAGTTGAAACTTCCTACTCGGAACTGGGAATTTCCGACTTCCGAGTTGAAATGGAACGCAGCATTACACATACACGACGATCGATTAGCATGAATGCTAACTTAACATTGAAAAACCCATAGATAGGCTAACACAATTAGCATCGCTACCGTTTTCAAAACGTTTAACACAAACAACATTCCTTCAAGCGTTTATCACTTTATACTGACACCAAATAAACTTCACTTATCATTTAAAGACATATGCTATGTACAGAAACGTGCAAAAGACGAAGAAAAACACTTGTTTACAGTGCAGGAGTGTCACGCTGCATAAACTACGGCAAGTCTGAGAGAGAAAAAAGTCCTGTGCAGCAATTCCTCTGTGGGCTTTCAAAAAGGGGCAGCACGCCGAATATACCAACATGGGCAAAATTACGTTGGCTATTGCTGTAAATTTAGGTGTCGGTAAATTACTGATTGTTGAGCCCAAAGACTGTAAAAAAAATATGGATGTAGTATCCGGTCTCATCTGAAATGGGGAAAGTAAAGCCAGTTGGGCGTTTCCCACTGTCGCCATCTTGGCTTGCCAGGTGTGTCGTCACTACCGGAAAATGCTAAAATGGGCAAAAAGCAGCCTCCAGGCAAATGATTGACAGCTGACATACACTGAGCTAAACGCTAACTGAGATAACTCGAAACTAACAGGAGCGAACAAAGATAAAGGTAATAATGCGTTCCAGTTGTCTCGGGATTCCGAGCGGACGCGAGTTGGTGACGTCATTATCAGGTATTTTGTGTTCCAGTTGCACCAACTCAGAGAAAAAATAGAAATCTCCAATAGAGCCTATTTGTGAGCTAGAAAATAACACATTTCTAACTAGAAAAATAACACAGACGTTATAACATGTTACCATGACAACAGGTAATTTCAGTGTGTGCTTAATAAACAACACATAATCACGGTGCGTTTTAAAGAAAAAAAGACCGCTGTGAGACCGTTAAATTCAATAACAACAACTCGATGCTGTTTACATTTGGAAATTATGATCAGAAAATCTCTGATATAGAAGTTTAATAAACACAACAATGGTGCTGGAAGTCGCCATCTTTAAATCTACAATCTCGGGGTCCACTGCAAATTACGAGCTTGTATCTTGGAAAAACAATTTCTTCACATCACTTCTTGTAAAATTACCTCGAAAAAATGAGTTACGAGACAACTGGAACGCACGATAAGACTCGCTTAGACTTGCTAATATCTAACTAAAAACCGCCGTTGTGCTGCTCTGCTACAAGCTGAGACCTTACTGAGAGCAAACAAGGCGCTAACTAGGAGCCACCGGTCGGCATCCGGTCTGCCGCATGTAAATCAAAAGGACACGCCCTTAATTATGTGTTATTTCAACATTAAATAACATCTAAATGGATGAGATAAAACATTTCAAACCAGGCTATAATGCTGCGTTCCATTTTAACTCGGAAGTCGGAAATTCCCAGTTCCGAATAGGAAGTTTCCACTGGAACGGCCCCTTGAAGTTGAATTTCCCACTCGGAAAGTAGGACAACTCTCGCAGCTCCGAGTTCAGATTTAAAGATGGCTGCGCCCAGTGTTGGCAGTTTTAGAAGCTCCTGTAATGTTACATTTATTGACACTTCTTACTAATATTTTGTTGCATTAAATCAGTCGTACACGTAGTTTTGGTTTATACAGATGTAGGGGGAAGCTGCTGTAGTGTTATTCACATTTTTCATGTGGTACATGTGAACTACAACGCCAGCTGTGCTAACAGCGGCTAACAACAATAGCCTTAGCAAACACGTTGTTTTGCTAGGCTGCTAACTGGTTTTCCGACCTGTGAGCTGGAACGCAAGTTGGTCAGGTGTGACGTCACCCCCCAGTTCCCACTTCCCAGTTCCGAGGAAAATGGAACGCAGCATAAATGCATTTATTTCTACCATAAACACATTAATTCCTGCTTTTAAACATTTTTATTCCTTCTGTAAACACGTTTATTCCTGCTGTAAACATGTTTATTTCAGCTGTAAACATGTTTATTTATGCTGTAAACATATTTATTCTGCTGTAAACATGTTTATTTAGGCTGTAAACATGTTTATTCCTGCTGTAAACATATTTATTTAGGCTGTAAACATGTTTATTCTGCTGTAAACATGTTTATTTAGGCTGTAAACATGTTTATTCTGCTGTTAACATGTTTATTTAGGCTGTAAACATGTTTATTCCTGATGTAAACATGTTCATTTCTGCTGTGAACATATTTATTTAGGCTGTAAACATGTTTATTCCTGATGTAAACATGTTTATTTATGCTGTAAACATGTTTATTCTGATTAAAATTTTATTTAGTTAAAATGTTTTTTAAAAAATTGGGTAAAAAATTTTGCCAACATTCCCTGTAAACATGTTTATTTAGGCTGTAAACATGTTTATTTCTGCTGTTAACATGTTTATTTAGGCTGTAAACATGTTTATTCCTGATGTAAACATGTTCATTTCTGCTGTGAACATATTTATTTAGGCTGTAAACATGTTTATTCCTGATGTAAATAAAAAAAAAAAAGAAAAAAGACATATTTATTTAGGCTGTAAACATGTTTATTCCTGCTGTAAACATGTTTATTTAGGCTGTAAACATGTTTATTCTGCTGTAAACATGTTTATTTCTGCTGTGAACATATTTATTTAGGCTGTAAACATGTTTATTCCTGATGTAAACATGTTCATTTCTGCTGTGAACATATTTATTTAGGCTGTAAACATGTTTATTCTGCTGTAAACATATTTATTTCGGCTGTAAACATGTTTATTCCTGCTGTAAACATGTTTATTTAGGCTGTAAACATGTTTATTCTGCTGTAAACATGTTTATTCCTGCTGTGAACATATTTATTTAGGCTGTAAACATGTTTATTCCTGATGTAAACATGTTCATTTCTGCTGTGAACATATTTATTTAGGCTGTAAACATGTTTATTCCTGCTGTAAACATGTTTATTTAGGCTGTAAACATGTTTATTCCTGCTGTGTAGTTGGTCTTTTTAACATGGGAGTCTGTGGGGATTTGCTCTGTTTTGGAGCCCTCTTTAGAAGGAGCCTCACTGTTCTCCAGCAGAGTTTGCCCCTTGGTCCAGCCCTATGATGATCTCCTTGTCTTGTCTCCTCACAGAGACATCTGAGGGGTCACCCCAGCCACACTGTGTCCTGCAGACCACTGAGTGGACCCCGTGCTCCACCACCTGTGGGGTGGGCTTTTCAACCAGGGTGAGCAATAAGAACCCCGACTGTCAGCTGGTGCGGGAGACCAGACAGTGCCAGATCCAGGACTGTGAGGCTCAGCTTCCTGCGCTCAGCAAGGTAACCGTCATGTGGACATGAAGGACGCTCACAGAAAAAAACCATCATGCTTAAAGGAATAGTTCACCCACAGAACGATTTAACTTTATTTTCCACTTACCCTCATGGTGAGCAAGACTCTGGAGCACTTTTTTAATATTTCAAATGCAACTGGAGATCAGGACGACTTCTCGTTTTCCCCCAACTTTCATATAATGGAGTTCGATTGAGCCCGAGCCAACAAGGTCCTTAGAAGTCCACAAAAACTTGTCAGTATTCCTCCATCTGCTCGTCCAATGTAATAGTGTCCTGAGTGGGTAGCGTCCAGAATTTACTGAAGCGTCTTTACTTATTTTAGAGCTAAAAAGAAGAATATATTACTCCACGGAGCGCGCACCTGCGCATCCACGAAACTATGGAAGCCTCGGCGTTCAGAGCCAACGCTGCCGATAATACAAGCGTAGAAGAAGAAATTCACTGTTTACATTGTGTTAAGAGCAACAGAGCTGCAGACGAACTGGGACAAACACAAGAGGGGTTGGATGTTGATTTAAAACAAATGATGAAGGAAAAAGAGAACGCGCAATCTCGTCTGCCGCGCCTTCCGTAGTTTCATGAACGCGCATCGGCGTGCGCGTAAGAGATGCGATGTACTTCTATTTAGGCTCTAAAAATATACTAAATGGCGTAGTTTTGAGTAAATTATGGACACTACCCACTCAGGACACTTGGATTACATTGGACGAGCAGTATGGAGGAATATTAACAAGTTTTTGTGGACTTCTAAGGACCTTGTTGGCTCGGGCTCAATTGAACTCCATTATATGAAAGTTGGGGGGAAACGAGAAGCCTTCCTGATCGCCGGCTGCATTTGAAATATTAAAAAAGTGCTCCAGAGTCTTGCTCACCATGAAGGTAAGTGGAAAATAAAGTTAAATCATTCTGAGGGTGAACTATTCCTTTAAATCTGTCTCCGTCTCTCTGAAGGGAAGGAAGTGTCAGCGGACCATCCGTCCACGGGAACCGGTCAGCATCACCTTTGCCGGATGCTCGACAGCACGACGGTATCGCCCGCGGACCTGCGGGCTTTGCAGCGACGGCCGGTCCTGCGCCCCCTCCCTCAGCCGCACCGTGCGGCTCCGCTTTCACTGCGCCGACGGAGACCAGTTCCACAGCGTGATGTGGATCCAGCGCTGCAGCTGCAGGAGGAGCCTCCACGCGGACGACGGCCTCTCCCGCTTCACCCTCAGCCTTTACAACGACATCCACACCTTCAGGGACTGAGGCTGACTCACAGGGCATGGACTCAGCCCCCACACCCACTCCCCCCTTCCCCAAAGCTGCCGCCCTGTCTGTCAGTTGGGTGAGAGAGCAAACTCTTGCTTGCACTTTAAGCTTCCTGCCGTGATGACGTCAGTTTGTCCACACCAGGCAGCACTGAGGACAACACACTGCAGTGTTGTCACACAGAAACTTCTATTTATTTGTAAGTTGGTGTTCGGTTTGTCCAACAGAAAAAACAGAAACACGCATCTTCTCCTCTGATGCATTTCAAAAGAAGAGGAATAAGTAGTGGACCTCAGATGTATTTATTAGAAACGATAGAGACCGTGCTCATTATGGTCTGTCCCAATGTGTGTGTGTGTTTTAACTTCAAAATACAGGCAGGAAATCTCATTTGTTCTTCTGTGTTGGACAGAAGGAAGAAAACATTAATTTCTAACGGCACAGTATGTAAATTAGAGTTCATATCAAAGTATGAAGCATGTTTGATACTAAAACACTAAAGATAACAGCAATTCACAGATGCTGTCTTCGTTCCAGGTTGAAGGAGGAGAGAAAGAAAATCCTCTTTTTGCCAAACTCAGTAGGAACTAAAGGAGAGTAATTCAATCCTGTGAGCTTTTCTGTCTGATGAGCACGTACAATAGGGGGAGAAGTAAAATACATAAATACAGTATTGAATAATTAATTAAATGAGTAATTGATTTATCAAAATAGGAAATAACCACATTATATAAATAAAACAACGTATCAGCTTCTACTTAAATTTGTCATTCATTAAGTTATATTGGACATAAATGCATATATAATTAATCAAATGTATAATTCCTCCATAAATATGTTAATAGGCAAAATCATAAATAATTATTCAGTCAAAATTAATTGAACATGTTGAGTAATTTGTATTAATTAAGTTGGAGTTAAAGCATAAATGACGAGCTGCAGAGCATCATGGATTTATTTAATCTGTCACTGCTGGTCGGGTTGTGACATCTGATTGGTTGCCCAGCTCCACAAGTCACTACAGTATAAATCTATCATAAATAAAAGATCCCTGCAGAAACAGTCGAAATACTCTGACACATTATTCATTTAAGTTTGAAGGCGATACATATTAGTTACCTTGACTTAGAATAAAAAATCAATAAGAAAGTAACTTCATCAGAAGCTTTAAAGGTTGAATATGGAACATTTTTATTAAAAGCTATATTTTTTAAAAAATATTACCTCCACAGGTCGTTTGGGGGTGTACAGAATGAAAGTACAACATTTCCCAGAAAAATTATATTTAGCCTAAAAATAATTATAAAATAAATTTTGACGGGTTCGATAATGGCATTTTATTTACGTCTATAAGCCAATACACGCCGCCATTGCAGGTTGCCAAATACGATCTCTGTGTGGAAACAATATTTCGGTCATAGTCAGGCTTGTACAGGGGAAAACCGTAGAGACGACCAGTGAAGCAGCTGCTTCAGAGCCCTGGAGATGTTGTTATCTGTTTCTGAGGAGGAGTGACCTGAGAAGAGCAAAACCTGGAGTAAATTTAGGTGAAGACTTCACTAAATGGACCCACATAAACGTTTTCCACTAAGTCAAAACACAGAAATGGTGACTTTCCTCCGGGATCGGTAAGCTAGCTTGTTTGCTAACGTGGCTAACGTTAGCTGTCGGTTATAAACTCCTCTGTGTTACTTGTTGGACATGCTGCAGACTGTTGGTCACTTGCGTATCGGCAGTGAGCCTGGCATCCCAGCGGCTGGAGTTGTTTTTCTGCCATTGCAACTACAACCTAGACACACGTGATGTCGCTGTTCTGTCCGTATTCCATATTCAACCTTTAACTAAAGACTTGAGTAATCAAGCTTAAGTAATTAAGCGTGTTTAATGCTTAACGTTAGCCCCGTCCACCAGGTTTAATGGGTGAGTCTGACAAATAAAATTAATTCATGATGCATTTTTTAAATAGAAAATAAAGTATCTTAATTATATTAATGATATACAAAATAATTTGTTTATAAATTTCCAATTTTAACACATTAATAACACATTAAATGAATTATTTGATGCAGTATTTATGTGTTTCTTCATTGTGGTACTTTTCTTCCCTCATATGTAGGAGGATATATATGATGGCAGCACTGGTATATCTTTAAATGAAGATGTACCAGTGCAAGACTCTGTGGATAGATGACCAGTTGACCAGTGCAGTGTTTGTTCTGCATCTTCGTGCACCATGAAAAACAGAGTCTGACACCAGTACTGAGCTGGCAGAGGCGTAGATCTTCTCATGAAGATCAGTGGTTCCCAAACGGTTTTCCTGGTGGACCCCTTCATGCAACTATCAAAAATCGATTTGATGTACAAGGTGTGGCCCTAACTCAGGGTATACGTTTTAAAATGTTGTATAACAGATTTTGATTATCCCCTTTTATTCACTTTGGTTTCAAAATTTTGTGTTCCTCAAATCCATGTAAATGTGATGTCATTTCAGTCTGGACATGGCATTAATTTTTTACAATCACTGAGGCTCTGTACAGTCAAACGCTTGCCCCCTGCGATCTTTGGGGTCCTGCAAGGTCAGGAACCACTAATATAGATGATGATAGATGAAGGTAGAAACAAGCCTCCAGCTCGTATTCAGTGTAAAACAGTTAAAATGTATTCAGTATGGGAAAAAGAAAAGATTCTCGTGTATCACAATGCTCAAATATTTACAGCAGGCCACAGAATCATGGATGTCCCCCGTTAGGTGAGACAGAATAATGTCAAATGAGGACCGCAGATGTGCAAAGACCAGGACAATGTTTTTTGCATGATGGTACACAATTACATCATCACCATTGACATGAATAATGAGGAGAGTGGGTCCTAAAACTGAGCCTTGAGGCACACCTTTAGGAATGTTTAAAGGAATAGTACACCCACAGAATGATGTGTTCATTTTTTTACTCACCCTCATGCTGAGCAAGACTCCGGAGCACTTTTTAATATCTCAAATGCAGCCGGAGATCGGATTGGTTTTCATTTTCCCCCAACTTTCATATAATGAAGTTCACCGGTGACTGAACCAAAAAGGTCCATAAAGTCCACAAAAGCTTGTCAATATTCCTCCATACTGCTCGTCCAATGTGGTCCAAGTGTCCTGAGTGGGTAGCGTCCAGAATTTACTCAAACGACTCAAAACCAGCCTACAGCCTGTTCTGAAACGCTGATGCCTGCAGGTTTCTGATAAACATGTAGTGATCCAGTGTTGATTGGTTAAAGGCAGGGCTGTCCAGCTCCAGTCCTCAAGGACCACAATCCTGCAGGTTTTTGGTGTTTCCCTGCTCCAACACACCTGAATCAAATCAATGAGTCTTTGTGCAGAACCATTTACTTTGATGTGTTGGAGCAGGGACACATTAAAAAGCTGCAGAACACCGGACCTAGAGGACCAGGACTGAGGATCCCTGCTTTAGAAAGATCCACGAAACGTGGAGAACTGTAGTCTTTGGCATCAAGAGCCTCCACAACTTTATTTAAACTGATAAACTGGAGCTGTATGTGTCTCTGAGGATGAAACTGCTCACTGCGCTCCATCATATAGAAAGCATCCAGTGTATATAGACTTCACTCTTACTTGTGGAGTGGTACATTGTAGGATCACCTCATTTTTCGGGGTGTGATTTTACTGTTTTGTTTTAATGTGAGTCCTTCACAGTGCAGAGAGCTCTTCATTATGAGGGATGACATGATGTTTATATGTTTCAGGTATGTTACATGTGGATGTTTTTGTAGGCTAACTTTTTGCATTAAATAAAAAAACATATCAACCTGTGATTTGTTTCCTATTTTTTTCTGAAAGGAATAGTACACCCACAGAATGATGTAACGACCTTTGAAAGAGTTTAGTTTTTAAAAACTTTGATAAGTAATCATGAGATGTGCGTTTTATATTCCAGTGCGGTTTGTCATTAAAGCCAGTTTCCGGAGAACAATAATAGTTTAAATTAATGCTCCGATGTAAAAAAAAAAAAGGTCAGAACACTTTAGAGATCTTACATAACTACATAATTACATAACTATAAGTTATCATTGCCTTAGACGACTGTCCAACATTGTAAATCCAGATATTCACACTGCTTTCCATGTTGGGAAAGGTAATTGGGACTCGTTCGCCAGGCAATGGTGGCGCCACAAGATGGCGCAACTCACAAAACACTCGTCGGATGAGTCTATATGCGTGTTCACAACACTACGGAAGCCGTGGCAGACGAGATCACGCGTTTCTTTCTCATCAATGGCCATCCCCTCTTGTGTTTGTCCGCAGCTCGTTTGCTCGTAGCACAATGTAAACAGGGAATTTCTTCTTCTATGCTTGCATTATTGGCAGAGTAGGCGCTGAACGCCGCAGCTTCTGTAGTGTCAAGAACGCGCATGAATGCGCATATGTGAAGTACAATTACTGTTTAGGCTATAAAAATTTACTAAATGATGCCGTTTCCAGTAAGTTATGGACGCTACCCACTCAGGACACTTGGATTACATTGGACGAGCAGTATGGAGGAATACTGACAAGTTTTTGTGGACTTTTATGGACCTTTTTGGCTCAGTCACCGATGAATCCCATGAATGTCGGCGGATAATGAAACCTCCCGGATCTCCGGCTGCATTTGAGATATTAAAAAAGTGCTCCAGTCTTGCTCAGCATGATGGTGTATAGAGAACGAAGGCACATCATTCTGTGGGGGTACTATCCTTTTAGCATGAGTTATAATTTTGCATATGTCCGGTTGTAAGGTGTATGAAATATGAATTTTAGCAGTGGAGGGTTAATGGCAGGTTCTGCGCAGGGGTCTGGATACCGTCCAGATAGTTGGCAGCTTGTTGACACCACCCCCCCATGTTCATTCTGTATAACGTTCAGCCAAAGCAGGTCACTAAGTCATAGAGGCAGGAGGTAACGTACGGCATCACAGACAGGAAAAGGAAACTCCTGCTCGGTCCCGTGAGCCGTAGAGCCGGAAGTCCGCTGGACCACAGACCTGCAGCTGTGACAGTTTCCCATCTGCTTTGCTTTAAAATGTTAAATGTCCAAGAGAAAATGATGTTGTAACAGAATTGTTCCACATGTGCACAGTTCTTGGTTGCATTCAGTGTCATGTCATTTGTGGGGGTTTTTGTGCAGCTCTGTGGACAGTTTCAGCTCACACTCTGAGTTTGGACCCTTGCACAATGCTCCGCAGCACAAACATGATGGTGGCTTACCAAATTCCACACCCTGGCCTCCTCTGGGTTTCTGAGAGCGAGGAGGAACACTGTGAACTGCAGGAGGACGAATGACTGACAGGGTTTCACGCTGAACAGCTCTGCGGTCCCGATGAGCCCAAACTGGAGCAAATATGGAGCGTTTAGTGGTGAGAGTGTTAAATACTTGGCTGACACTGCACACATACACTGATCTGTTGGTGTCGACACGTCTTCAGTTTTGCAGCCAAAAGAAGCAGAAAAATGTTGAATCAATAAAAACGAAATTTCTTGCTTGTTTGTGCTGCATGGAAGTGCATTCCACCCAGGAAACATTTCTATAAACCGAGGGAGCGTGTGCCATCTTTGCCTTTATCCTGATGGCAGAATAAATCCTTGGCCTGGCCTTTTGTTGTGTGTGTGTTTACAGTGAACATGGAGGGGATGCACCCGTTAAATCTGGGAAAAGTCGAGTTTCAGTTCTTTATAAAACCGTTTCTGAAACAGTGTCGAGGCAGATCAACAAACATAGATTTTTTTCTGAACTTTGATAATTGCACTTCCTCTGAAATGTGTAATGTTTGGCCAGTTTTATAGACCCCTCGTCCCTGTGATCTTTGCACCGCTGTATGATGTGTGTTAGACTTTGCTTTAATCCACGTTGAGTGAAAAATGTTTTTGTTTAAGACGAGTGTTCATAAACTTTTTGACATTTCAACACATCCTGGGAGAAAATGTGCAGATGTATTCATTCTGAGGGGGAAGCCAATCTCAGATAAAGCAGGAAACAACCTGAACAGCTACAGAAAATGAAAGAAACCGGGATTTAAAGTTTTATGTAAAGGTGAAAGACCTGAAGAATAGCCACAGTAATGAAACGGCTCCTCTTGGCAAAAGCAAATTTATTAAACCCAATCCACTTTATTTATAAAGCACATTTAAGTCAGAACATGTCTCCTAAGTGCTGCACATACAGTCGTGCTCAAGATTATCGACACCCTCCAATTAAAGAAGGAAAAAATTGTCAGTGAAGTAAGTTAAATTGACAAAAGTAATAATAAATACAAATTCTATGGAAATAACACTGAATTTGGATTGTGGTTCAAAAGAAATATTAAAAACAAACACACAAAAAATAAGACAAGCCAACAGGCATGACGGGGCTCTGAAGCTAAACTTTTATTGAGTAACATTCTGAGGCAATTTACACCTGCTGACAGGTGTTTTGATCCATACTTCACAGGAAAGGTGCTCTAATGTCTCTGGGCCAGCTTTGTTTGTTTGTTTGTTTGTTTTTCTTCAAATTATTATCTCCTATCACAATTCAAAAGCGATAATTTGTTTCACAAAATTATAATTTTGTAAATTATTAGTTTATTTAGTTTCTGGTTATTTGAATCATAATTGGGAATTTAGCCTTTTCTTTAATCGGAGGGTGTCAATAATCTTGAGCACGACTGTACAAAATAGTCAGCAATAAAAATAAAATAAAATAAAAATAAGAAAAACAAGTGTTGCCTTGTATAGCTCTACCAGCTCTTATTAAAACAGTAATTCTTTTTTATGCTGGACAGGATGGATAAAAAAAAGAAGATAGTCCTAAAAGCTAAGCTCATATTTAAGAGCCAAAAATAACTGTTAGGGCATCTTTTTGTTTATCTGCAAACCCCCTCCCCCACTAAGATATCATGAATATATAATTAGCTTTTCTGACTGTGATCAGTGATCAGTTAGCTGTTCAGCGATGTCTGCAGCACAGCAGTGTGACGTTGAGCCAAATCTGCTCAGTTTATCACCACTCCTGGTTTTCATTACAACCTTTCCCCGTGCAGCTGCAGCTGCATATAACTCCGTGACTTTGATCCGTGATATACGATAGCTATAAAGGGAACGTTCTTTTAAAAGATGAAAGTGAATAGTCTCAGCTGCCACAAACGATTATTTTGATAATCGACTAGTCACTGATTATTTTGGCAATTAGTCAACTAATAGGATCATATAAAAATTTACAGTACCAGTCAAAAGTTTGGAGACTTTCTTATTGAATATAATTAAAAAACGTGTTCAAACTTTTGACTGCTAGTATGTGTGTTAATTTATGTCTATATACTGCATGTAAATATAGTGCAATTCAAGAAAAGCTGACCAGACAGAAAGACAGACGAGGCAGCGGAAGCACAGTGGCAATTTTGAGAGGAAAAACAAAGCTTAAAAACAATAAACGATTAGTCGATTATGAAATTAATCGTTGACTATCAAAAGAGTCTACGATTGGTTGATTAATTGACTAATCTTGGCAGCCCTAAAATAGTCCTAATTCTAATGCTGACAAAAAGGAGCAACTTTGTATGTCTGCCTCTGAGGGCAAACACCCCCACACCCCCACATTAAATCCTAGAAATAAATCCACAAATGCAGGTTAAACCTCTATCATGCAAAGAAGAAGCCGGGATCCAGAAACACCTTCATCTGTCTTCTTTGGACCACATACAGGATCCAGAAACACCTTCATCCGTCTTCTCTGGACCACATACAGGATCCAGAACCACCTTCATCCGTCTTCTCTGGACCACATACAGGATCCAGAAACACCTTCATCCGTCTGGACCACATACAGGATCCAGAACCACCTTCATCCGTCTTCTCTGGACCACATACAGGATCCAGAAACACCTTCATCCGTCTGGACCACATACAGGATCCAGAACCACCTTCATCCGTCTGGACCACATACAGGATCCAGAACCACCTTCATCCGTCTGGACCACATACAGGATCCAGAAACACCTTCATCCGTCTGGACCACATACAGGATCCAGAAACACCTTCATCCGTCTTCTCTGGACCACATACAGGATCCAGAAAAACCTTCATCCGTCTTCTTTGGACCACATACAGGATCCAGAAACACCTTCATCCGTCTTCTTTGGACCACATACGGGATCCAGAAACACCTTCATCCGTCTTCTCTGGACCACATACAGGATCCAGAAACACCTTCATCCGTCTTCTCTGGACCACATACAGGATCCAGAAAAACCTTCATCCGTCTTCTTTGGACCACATACAGGATCCAGAAACACCTTCATCCGTCTTCTCTGGACCACATACAGGATCCAGAAACACCTTCATCCGTCTTCTCTGGACCACATACAGGATCCAGAACCACCTTCATCCGTCTTCTCTGGACCACATACAGGATCCAGAAACACCTTCATCCATCTTCTCTGGACCACATACAGGATCCAGAAACACCTTCATCCGTCTTCTCTGGACCACATACAGGATCCAGAAACACCTTCATCCGTCTTCTCTGGACCACATACAGGATCCAGAAAAACCTTCATCCGTCTTCTTTGGACCACATACAGGATCCAGAAAAAACCTTCATCCGTCTTCTTTGGACCACATACGGGATCCAGAAACACCTTCATCCGTCTTCTCTGGACCACATACAGGATCCAGAAACACCTTCATCCGTCTTCTCTGGACCACATACAGGATCCAGAAAAACCTTCATCCGTCTTCTTTGGACCACATACGGGATCCAGAAACACCTTCATCCGTCTTCTTTGGACCACATACGGGATCCAGAAACACCTTCATCCGTCTTCTCTGGACCACATACAGGATCCAGAAACACCTTCATCCGTCTTCTCTGGACCACATACAGGATCCAGAAAAACCTTCATCCGTCTTCTTTGGACCACATACAGGATCCAGAAACACCTTCATCCGTCTTCTTTGGACCACATACGGGATCCAGAAACACCTTCATCCGTCTTCTCTGGACCACATACAGGATCCAGAAACACCTTCATCCGTCTTCTCTGGACCACATACAGGATCCAGAAACACCTTCATCCGTCTTCTCTGGACCACATACAGGATCCAGAAACACCTTCATCCGTCTTCTCTGGACCACATACAGGATCCAGAAAAAACCTTAATCCGTCTTCTTTGGACCACATACAGGATCCAGAAACACCTTCATCCGTCTTCTCTGGACCACATACAGGATCCAGAAAAACCTTCATCCGTCTTCTTTGGACCACATACAGGATCCAGAAACACCTTCATCCGTCTTCTTTGGACCACATACGGGATCCAGAAACACCTTCATCCGTCTTCTCTGGACCACATACAGGATCCAGAAACACCTTCATCCGTCTTCTCTGGACCACATACAGGATCCAGAAAAACCTTCATCCGTCTTCTTTGGACCACATACAGGATCCAGAAACACCTTCATCCGTCTTCTCTGGACCACATACAGGATCCAGAAACACCTTCATCCGTCTTCTCTGGACCACATACAGGATCCAGAACCACCTTCATCCGTCTTCTCTGGACCACATACAGGATCCAGAAACACCTTCATCCATCTTCTCTGGACCACATACAGGATCCAGAAACACCTTCATCCGTCTTCTCTGGACCACATACAGGATCCAGAAACACCTTCATCCGTCTTCTCTGGACCACATACAGGATCCAGAAAAACCTTCATCCGTCTTCTTTGGACCACATACAGGATCCAGAAACACCTTCATCCGTCTTCTTTGGACCACATACGGGATCCAGAAACACCTTCATCCGTCTTCTCTGGACCACATACAGGATCCAGAAACACCTTCATCCGTCTTCTCTGGACCACATACAGGATCCAGAAAAACCTTCATCCGTTTGGCCAACATACAGGATCCAGAAAAACCTTCATCCGTCTGGACCACATACAGGATCCAGAAACACCTTCATCCGTCTTCTCTGGACCACATACAGGATCCAGAAACACCTTCATCCGTCTTCTCTGGACCACATACAGGATCCAGAAACACCTTCATCCGTCTGGACCACATACGGGATCCAGAAACACCTTCATCCATCTTCTCTGGACCACATACAGGATCCAGAAACACCTTCATCCGTTTGGACCACATACAGGATCCAGAAACACCTTCATCCGTTTGGACCACATACGGGATCCAGAAACACCTTCATCCATCTTCTCTGGACCACATACAGGATCCAGAAACACCTTCATCCGTCTGGACCACATACAGGATCCAGAAACACCTTCATCCGTCTTCTCTGGACCACATACAGGATCCAGAAACACCTTCATCCGTCTTCTCTGGACCACATACAGGATCCAGAAACACCTTCATCCGTCTGGACCACATACGGGATCCAGAAACACCTTCATCCATCTTCTCTGGACCACATACAGGATCCAGAAACACCTTCATCCGTTTGGACCACATACAGGATCCAGAAACACCTTCATCCGTTTGGACCACATACAGGATCCAGAAACACCATCATCCGTCTTCTCTGGACCACATACAGGATCCAGAAACACCTTCATCCGTCTTCTCTGGACCACATACAGGATCCAGAAACACCTTCATCCGTCTTCTCTGGACCACATACAGGATCCAGAAACACCTTCATCCGTCTTCTTTGGACCACATACAGGATCCAGAAACACCTTCATCCGTCTTCTTTGGACCACATACAGGATCCAGAAACACCTTCATCCGTCTTCTCTGGACCACATACAGGATCCAGAAACACCTTCATCCGTCTGGACCACATACAGGATCCAGAAAAACCTTCATCCGTCTTCTTTGGACCACATACAGGATCCAGAAACACCTTCATCCGTCTGGACCACATACGGGATCCAGAAACACCTTCATCCATCTTCTCTGGACCACATACAGGATCCAGAAACACCTTCATCCGTTTGGCCAACATACAGGATCCAGAAAAACCTTCATCCGTCTGGACCACATACAGGATCCAGAAACACCTTCATCCGTCTGGACCACATACAGGATACAGAAACACCTTCATCCGTCTTCTCTGGACCACATACAGGATCCAGAAACACCTTCATCCGTCTTTTTTGGACCACATACAGGATCCAGAAACACCTTCATCCGTCTTCTTTGGACCACATACAGGATCCAGAAAAACCTTCATCCGTCTTCTTTGGACCACATACAGGATCCAGAAAAACCTTCATCCGTCTTCTTTGGACCACATACAGGATCCAGAAACACCTTCATCCGTCTGGACCACATACAGGATCCAGAAAAACCTTCATCCGTCTGGACCACATACAGGATCCAGAAAAACCTTCATCCGTCTTCTCTGGACCACATACAGGATCCAGAAAAACCTTCATCCGTCTTCTTTGGACCACATACAGGATCCAGAAACACCTTCATCCGTCTTCTTTGGACCACATACGGGATCCAGAAACACCTTCATCCGTCTTCTCTGGACCACATACAGGATCCAGAAAAACCTTCATCCGTCTTCTTTGGACCACATACAGGATCCAGAAACACCTTCATCCGTCTTCTTTGGACCACATACGGGATCCAGAAACACCTTCATCCGTCTTCTCTGGACCACATACAGGATCCAGAAACACCTTCATCCGTCTTCTCTGGACCACATACAGGATCCAGAAAAACCTTCATCCGTCTTCTTTGGACCACATACAGGATCCAGAAACACCTTCATCCGTCTTCTCTGGACCACATACAGGATCCAGAAACACCTTCATCCGTCTTCTCTGGACCACATACAGGATCCAGAACCACCTTCATCCGTCTTCTCTGGACCACATACAGGATCCAGAAACACCTTCATCCATCTTCTCTGGACCACATACAGGATCCAGAAACACCTTCATCCGTCTTCTCTGGACCACATACAGGATCCAGAAACACCTTCATCCGTCTTCTCTGGACCACATACAGGATCCAGAAAAACCTTCATCCGTCTTCTTTGGACCACATACAGGATCCAGAAACACCTTCATCCGTCTTCTCTGGACCACATACAGGATCCAGAAACACCTTCATCCGTCTTCTCTGGACCACATACAGGATCCAGAAAAACCTTCATCCGTCTTCTTTGGACCACATACAGGATCCAGAAACACCTTCATCCGTCTTCTTTGGACCACATACGGGATCCAGAAACACCTTCATCCGTCTTCTCTGGACCACATACAGGATCCAGAAACACCTTCATCCGTCTTCTCTGGACCACATACAGGATCCAGAAAAACCTTCATCCGTCTTCTTTGGACCACATACAGGATCCAGAAACACCTTCATCCGTCTTCTTTGGACCACATACGGGATCCAGAAACACCTTCATCCGTCTTCTCTGGACCACATACAGGATCCAGAAACACCTTCATCCGTCTTCTCTGGACCACATACAGGATCCAGAAAAACCTTCATCCGTCTTCTTTGGACCACATACAGGATCCAGAAACACCTTCATCCGTCTGGACCACATACAGGATCCAGAAACACCTTCATCCGTCTGGACCACATACAGGATCCAGAAACACCTTCATCCGTCTTCTCTGGACCACATACAGGATCCAGAAACACCTTCATCCGTCTTCTTTGGACCACATACAGGATCCAGAAACACCTTCATCCGTCTTCTTTGGACCACATACAGGATCCAGAAACACCTTCATCCGTCTTCTCTGGACCACATACAGGATCCAGAAACACCTTCATCCGTCTGGACCACATACAGGATCCAGAAAAACCTTCATCCGTCTTCTTTGGACCACATACAGGATCCAGAAACACCTTCATCCGTCTGGACCACATACGGGATCCAGAAACACCTTCATCCATCTTCTCTGGACCACATACAGGATCCAGAAACACCTTCATCCGTTTGGCCAACATACAGGATCCAGAAAAACCTTCATCCGTCTGGACCACATACAGGATCCAGAAACACCTTCATCCGTCTGGACCACATACAGGATCCAGAAACACCTTCATCCGTCTTCTCTGGACCACATAGAGGATCCAGAAACACCTTCATCCGTCTTTTTGGACCACATACAGGATCCAGAAACACCTTCATCCGTCTTCTTTGGACCACATACAGGATCCAGAAAAACCTTCATCCGTCTTCTTTGGACCACATACAGGATCCAGCAAAAACCCTCATCCGTCTTCTTTGGACCACATACAGGATCCAGAAACACCTTCATCCGTCTGGACCACATACAGGATCCAGAAAAACCTTCATCCGTCTGGACCACATACAGGATCCAGAAAAACCTTCATCCGTCTTCTTTGGACCACATACAGGATCCAGAAACACCTTCATCCGTCTGGACCACATACAGGATCCAGAAACACCTTCATCCGTCTGGACCACATACAGGATCCAGAAACACCTTCATCCGTCTTCTCTGGACCACATACAGGACCCAGAAACACCTTCATCCGTCTTCTTTGGACCACATACGGGATCCAGAAACACCTTCATCCGTCTTCTCTGGACCACATACAGGATCCAGAAACACCTTCATCCGTCTTCTTTGGACCACATACAGGATCCAGAAACACCTTCATCCGTCTTCTTTGGACCACATACAGGATCCAGAAACACCTTCATCCGTCTTCTTTGGACCACATACAGGATCCAGAAACACCTTCATCCGTCTTCTCTGGACCACATACAGGATCCAGAAACACCTTCATCCGTCTGGACCACATACAGGATCCAGAAAAACCTTCATCCGTCTTCTTTGGACCACATACAGGATCCAGAAACACCTTCATCCGTCTGGACCACATACAGGATCCAGAAAAACCTTCATCCGTCTTCTTTGGACCACATACAGGATCCAGAAACACCTTCATCCGTCTGGACCACATACGGGATCCAGAAACACCTTCATCCATCTTCTCTGGACCACATACAGGATCCAGAAACACCTTCATCCATCTGGACCACATACAGGATCCAGAAACACCTTCATCCGTCTTCTCTGGACCACATACAGGATCCAGAAACACCTTCATCCGTCTTCTCTGGACCACATACAGGATCCAGAAACACCTTCATCCGTCTGGACCACATACGGGATCCAGAAACACCTTCATCCATCTTCTCTGGACCACATACAGGATCCAGAAACACCTTCATCCGTTTGGACCACATACAGGATCCAGAAACACCTTCATCCGTTTGGACCACATACAGGATCCAGAAACACCATCATCCGTCTTCTCTGGACCACATACAGGATCCAGAAACACCTTCATCCGTCTTCTCTGGACCACATACAGGATCCAGAAACACCTTCATCCGTCTTCTCTGGACCACATACAGGATCCAGAAACACCTTCATCCGTCTTCTTTGGACCACATACAGGATCCAGAAACACCTTCATCCGTCTTCTTTGGACCACATACAGGATCCAGAAACACCTTCATCCGTCTTCTCTGGACCACATACAGGATCCAGAAACACCTTCATCCGTCTGGACCACATACAGGATCCAGAAAAACCTTCATCCGTCTTCTTTGGACCACATACAGGATCCAGAAACACCTTCATCTGTCTGGACCACATACGGGATCCAGAAACACCTTCATCCATCTTCTCTGGACCACATACAGGATCCAGAAACACCTTCATCCGTTTGGCCAACATACAGGATCCAGAAAAACCTTCATCCGTCTGGACCACATACAGGATCCAGAAACACCTTCATCCGTCTGGACCACATACAGGATACAGAAACACCTTCATCCGTCTTCTCTGGACCACATACAGGATCCAGAAACACCTTCATCCGTCTTTTTTGGACCACATACAGGATCCAGAAACACCTTCATCCGTCTTCTTTGGACCACATACAGGATCCAGAAAAACCTTCATCCGTCTTCTTTGGACCACATACAGGATCCAGAAAAAACCTTCATCCGTCTTCTTTGGACCACATACAGGATCCAGAAACACCTTCATCCGTCTGGACCACATACAGGATCCAGAAAAACCTTCATCCGTCTGGACCACATACAGGATCCAGAAAAACCTTCATCCGTCTTCTCTGGACCACATACAGGATCCAGAAAAACCTTCATCCGTCTTCTTTGGACCACATACAGGATCCAGAAACACCTTCATCGGTCTTCTTTGGACCACATACGGGATCCAGAAACACCTTCATCCGTCTTCTCTGGACCACATACAGGATCCAGAAAAACCTTCATCCGTCTTCTTTGGACCACATACAGGATCCAGAAACACCTTCATCCGTCTTCTTTGGACCACATACGGGATCCAGAAACACCTTCATCCGTCTTCTCTGGACCACATACAGGATCCAGAAACACCTTCATCCGTCTTCTCTGGACCACATACAGGATCCAGAAAAACCTTTATCCGTCTTCTTTGGACCACATACAGGATCCAGAAACACCTTCATCCGTCTTCTCTGGACCACATACAGGATCCAGAAACACCTTCATCCGTCTTCTCTGGACCACATACAGGATCCAGAACCACCTTCATCCGTCTTCTCTGGACCATACAGGATCCAGAAACACCTTCATCCATCTTCTCTGGACCACATACAGGATCCAGAAACACCTTCATCCGTCTTCTCTGGACCACATACAGGATCCAGAAACACCTTCATCCGTCTTCTCTGGACCACATACAGGATCCAGAAAAACCTTCATCCGTCTTCTTTGGACCACATACAGGATCCAGAAACACCTTCATCCGTCTTCTTTGGACCACATACGGGATCCAGAAACACCTTCATCCGTCTTCTCTGGACCACATACAGGATCCAGAAACACCTTCATCCGTCTTCTCTGGACCACATACAGGATCCAGAAACACCTTCATCCGTCTTCTCTGGACCACATACAGGATCCAGAAAAACCTTCATCCGTCTTCTTTGGACCACATACAGGATCCAGAAACACCTTCATCCGTCTTCTTTGGACCACATACGGGATCCAGAAACACCTTCATCCGTCTTCTCTGGACCACATACAGGATCCAGAAACACCTTCATCCGTCTTCTCTGGACCACATACAGGATCCAGAAAAACCTTCATCAGTCTTCTTTGGACCACATACAGGATCCAGAAACACCTTCATCCGTCTTCTTTGGACCACATACGGGATCCAGAAACACCTTCATCCGTCTTCTCTGGACCACATACAGGATCCAGAAACACCTTCATCCGTCTTCTCTGGACCACATACAGGATCCAGAAAAACCTTCATCCGTCTTCTTTGGACCACATACAGGATCCAGAAACACCTTCATCCGTCTGGACCACATACAGGATCCAGAAACACCTTCATCCATGTGCTGTCCTCACCACACGTAACCATGTGAGGCTAGACAGCCAGCTAACACAAAGCAAAAAGACAAAAATGAAAAAAGCTCTCTCCACACAAGGTTTGCTTTTCTTGATCGCTGGAGATCTTTTTTATGTATAGTTGTCTTTCCGTAATATTTCTTTTTTTCCTTAACTGAAACATAAAAAAAGGGAGCAAATTACAAACTAATACAGGTTAGCTTAAGCATGTACATCGTTTTTCACATTTCAATCAACCAACTAGCTACTGATATTAACACACATACACAACGCAACACTTACAAAGACTTAAGTTTTCCAAGGCACGAGCGTGTAGAACACATTTGGCGTATACGAGTCGTTTCCTCACTGATTTCTCTCGAACAACTAGCTCACCACGTTGCCGGAGTAAAAACAACAAAGATTGTCGCTAAGGTGAGAGCACTCACTCGCTTGCGCAACTGAGCATACATTTTAACAAAGAGTTTTTTAAAGAAAAAGATGTGTCACCCTGATTAAATCTGAAATCCAAAACATTTTTTAAAACTGTTTTTATCATGAAGTAACTTACTTTTACTATCAACTTATTTATTACTATTTTTTTTTTAAATGTAAATTATTCACACCATGAACTAATTATTCCTGTCTTTTCCCAAAAGACATAACACTCCCCGCTTGATATAATCACATTATATCACTACATCAATACAATCTTCTTTGACACATTTTGGTCTTTCAATATCAGAGAACATTCACTCAGTCTCTGACAGCAAAACAACAATCTCTGACACTGGTCTGAGGAACACTTTAACAGTCCCATCTTGTACGATCCGCACTTCCACTTTGCGGACCCTCCTGTCGCTGCTGGGAAATGTTTTTGTTATTAGTCCCATGGGCCATTCATTCCTGCTGACTCGGGAGTCTTTTAGCAGGATAACATCTCCTTCTTTGACGTTGGGTCTAGTTTCAGTCCATTTCACACGTCTTTGCAAGGTGGATAAGTACTCTCCTCGCCACCTTTTCCAAAAAGTATCGGCAAGGTACTGAACATGTTTCCACTGTTTCCCAAACAACTGTCCCGATGAAAAGTTCCCAGATGGAGCAGAAACAGCACTCACTTTTTGAGTCAGTAACATTGCTGGAGTGAGTACTGCAGGACTGTCAGGGTCGGTGGATATGGGGACAAGAGGCCTTGCATTAATAATTGCCATCACCTCGGCCATAAAGGTGCTTAAGACTTCATGAGTGAGACGAAATTGTTCAGTTTGTGACAGCATTGCATCTAGAATGCGCCTGGCAACCCCTATGAGCCGCTCCCAGGAGCCTCCCATGTGGGACGCGTGAGGGGGGTTGAATGTCCAGCTGCATCCTCTCTCTTGCAGGAACTTTCTTACTGCTGTGTTTGTTGAATCTAACCCGAGTTCCTTACAAGCTCCTACAAAATTTGTGCCTCTGTCTGAACGTAGGAGCTTGACTGGGCCACGCACAGAGAAAAACCTTCTCAATGCATTAATAAAACTGTCAGTAGTCATACTCTCAATCAGTTCAATATGTACGGCCCTGGTAGACATGCATGTGAACAAGACAGCCCAGCGTTTGCTCTGGGCACAACCACCTCTTGTCCGACGTGATACAATTGTCCACGGCCCAAACACATCCAAGCCTACTGTGGTGAAAGGTGGTTCAGGGGTGACTCGGTCTGGAGGCAAGTCTGCCATTTTCTGGGCCTGCATTTTGCCTCGCAATTTGCGACACGTGACACACTTGTAGATGACAGAGGATACAAGGCGTTTACCTCCAACTATCCAGAATCCAGCACCACGGATAGCTCCCTCGGTTATGTGTCTCCCTTGATGAGCCACTTGTTTGTGGAAGTGTCTTATGAGTAGCATGGTGACATGGCTGGTGGATGGGACAATCAGAGGGTGTTTTTCGTTCTCTGTGAGGTCAGCAGAGGAGAGACGCCCACCGACTCGTAAGAGGTTGTCTTTGTCCACTACAGGATTGAGCTTTTGAGTTTGTCAAGTTTTCTGTTTGTTTGGTTTCCTCTTTTAAGCTCTTCGAATGTTTCTTTGTAAGTGTCATGTTGGACGGCTTGGATGATAACTACTCTGGCTTGTGTGAGTTCTTGGATGCTTGGAGTTTCACAGAAACTTTTCCATCCCTTTTGTCCATTTGTCTTGTGTTTGAAGGAGGCAACGATGTGAATAAGTCTGGCTATGACTCTGCACAGTGAGGTCCAACTGGAAAATCTCTCAAAACGGTCAGAACCTAGCTGTGGCTCTGTAGTTGTAGTTTTCAGTACTTTAACCTCTTGACGTATTTCTCTGTCATTTTCTGGTTCGATGAGTGCAAAGGAACTGGTGTAGGGTGGTTCTGCGTGTGTCTCAGAATGCAAAAGTGTGGACCTGAGAACCATGTACTGTTCTGCAGGTCAGCTGCTGGCATAAATCTTGTGGCTTGGTCAGCTGGATTTAGGTCAGTCGGCACGTACTGCCACTGGCTTGGGTGCGTGGACGCTCTAATGCGTGTGACCCTGTTGGCAACATACATGTAAAATCGCTTAGAATTGTTGTTTATGTAACCTAACACGATTCTACTGTCGGTGTAAAATGTCACATTGTCCACTTTAATGTCCAGCTCATCTCTGATCAGCTCAAACATTTCTACCGCAAGCACAGCAGCACAGAGTTCTAGGCGTGGTATCGTGTGTGCGGGGCGGGGGTGCAAGTTTAGATTTCCCTATTACAAACCCAACCTGACACTAACCTTCACTGTCAACTGTACGCAGATAAGCTACTGCCCCTATAGCGACAGTGGACGCATCAGAGAAAATGCACAGCTCTATTACTTTCATTGTGTTTAACGTACCTGGCCTGTAGCACCTTGGTATTTGGAGGTTTTCAAGAGCTTGCAAAGAGTCTTTCCATAAGACCCACATCTCATGCTTTTCAGGCGGTAGAGGGGTGTCCCAGTCTCTCTCATCAGATGATAGCTCCCTGAGTAGTGCTTTGCCCTGCATTATTATGGGAGCAACAAAGCCTAGAGGGTCGTAGAGGCTGTTGACTGTAGACAACACTCCCCTGCGTGTGAATGGTTTAGTCTCATCCGATACCTTGTAGGTGAAACTGTCAGATTGTAGGTCCCAGCAGAGTCCCAGGCTTCTCTGTACTGGGAGGGGGTCTACTCCTAGATCAAGATCTTTCAAATCCTTTGCACGATCCTCTGCAGGGAAAGCTTCCATGACTTGACTGCAGTTTGATGCCACTTTGTGAAGGCGTATGTTCGACTCTGCTAACATGTTTTGCGTTCTCCTGAGTAGGTCAATCGCTTCCTCTGGTGTAGCAACTGACGTGAGGCCGTCATCAACATAAAACTGGCGCTCAACAAACTGTCTTGTATCGGAGCCATGTTCTCTTTCACCCTGCTGTGCTGCCCGTCTCATGCAGTAAATGGCCACAGCAGGTGACGGGCTGTTTCCAAATACGTGCACTTTCATTCTGAACTCAACAATGTTTTTAGTAATGTCATTATCTTTGTACCACAGATAGCGCAAATAGTCCCTGTGGTCTTCGCGCACAACAAAACAGTAGAACATTTGTTGCACATCAGCTGTCAGGGCTATAGGTTCTTTACGAAAGCGCAACAGCACTCCTAACAGAGAGTTGTTCAAATCCGGCCCACTCAGAAGCACTTGGTTTGGGGATGTTCCATCACACTCCGCACTAGAATCAAACACGACCCGTATTTGTTCTGGCTTCTGAGGGTGGTATACACCGAACGTGGGCAAATACCAGTGTTCTTTACCCTCAGGCAGGGGGGGAGCAGGCTCTGCTTGATCATTATCCAACATTTTCTGCATGAACTGGATGTAATGATCTCTCATCTCTGGTTTCTTTTCTAGAGTCTTTCGGAGAGAGCAGAGGCGTTTTAGGGTTTGCTCTTTGTTGTTTGGCAGCTTTCTTCTTGGAGAGCGAAAGGGTAAAGGTGCAACCCAGCTGTTTTCCTGATTTTGACTAACTTCATTGTCCATTATGGTCAAGAATGTTTTGTCGTCCATAGACAGTGCTTGTTTGTCATCACAGTCTGATCTAACAAACACAGAGTGTCCTAAGTTGTCTGTGTCACAGGTGAAGTCCAAACGGGCCCCATAATGTTCTTTAACATGGATTACATTAGGGCAGGGCTTAAAGTGGGACACACGGCCGTTATGTAGAACGTGTGTTTTGTAGACATTGACCTCTGACTGACTGTGTGTTTTTCCTACACACACCTCCCCTACAATAACCCAACCTAGGTCTAGCCTTTGGGCATAAGGTGCGTTATCAGGCCCATTAAGTTGCTCACGTACCTTATGGACTCTGAGGATGTCCCTACCCAGGAGCAACAGGATTGGAGCATGGTGGTCGACGGGTTGGATTTTGTCCACAAGTGGGAGTAGATGAGGATGGTGCTGTGCGATTTCCGGAGAGGGTATTTCAGTTCTGTCGTCCGGAACAGAGTCACATTCGATCAGGGGGGGGTAGCTGGATGTTGACCTTTTCATCCATGGACTCGAGGCAGAAGTTGACAGCTCTCCTTCCAAATGTTTTTGCTTTTCCAGAACAAGTCTTTAAGGTATATGGAGTGGGTCTAGCTTCTATGTTAAAAAGGCTAAAAAACTCCGACTTAGCTAATGACCTGTTGGATTGTTCATCTATCACAGCATACATTTTGATAGCTTTCTCCTTCTGATCGGCAGGATATGCTCTGACTAAAATGATCTTAGAACAAGAGAGTGGGCTAGCACTTTGGCCACATACCTCTGTGCACTTTGAGATGACTGATGACAAACTCTCAGTTTGCTCTTCGCTGTCGTGGCTTTCCGATGCAGAGTTCTTTGGGGCTGGAGCAGGACCAGGGTGCATTGCTGAAAAGTGTCTAGTGCTGTCACACTCTATACACTTTACCACTGCTTTACAGTCTTTTGCAACATGCTGGACAGATCCACAGCACCTGTAGCAGATGTGGTGCTCTTTCAGATACGCCTGTCTTTCTTCAATGGGTTTGTTTCTGAAAAACTTGCATTTTTTGAGCGGGTGAGGTTTCTTGTGAAGTGGGCACTGGCGATCCGGTTCCTCAATTTTCTTTGGGCTGGGACTGTTTTGGTTGGGCTCTGTTGTGATGTCCGTCTTGTGTGCTGACACAGTAGTTCTGCGGCTGTAAGGCTTCAGCTTTTCTGTGTTAACAGGGACATGGCCGCTAGAACTGGATGTCGCGAAGCTTGGGTCATTTCTCATTTTCGCTTGTTGCTGGACAAACTGCGTGAAAACTGAGAAAGGAGGGAACGACACATTATGAGTCTCTTTGTACTGCGTGCCTACAGTTGACCATCTTTCCTGTAAGTTGAAAGGAAGTTTCTCAACTATTTGTCTGACTCCTCGAGCTGTGTCCAGGTACGCGAGCCCTGGTAGAGCGCCATCTTGTTTAGCACACTTTAGCTCCATTAAGATGTCTCCAAGCTCTTGTAACTTGATGTTGTCTTTATTTGTCAGTTTCGGAAAGTCCTCTACCTTTTTTAAGAGTGCGTCCTCGATGACCTCAGGTGAGCCGTAGCACTCTTCGAGACGTTGCCAGACCATGTTGGCACCTGCGGCAGGATTTAAGGTGTGAACAGCACGAATGCGTTTAGCTTGTTCAGATGATTTTGGACCCAACCACCTTGTCAACAAATCCAGCTCCTCCCTCGGAGATAAATTTAAATCCTTGGTTGCACTGATGAATGAGGTTTTCCATGCCCAATAGTTTTCGGGTTTATCGTCAAATTGCAGGAGACCAGTGCTCACCAGTTCTTTACGGATGAGGTATTTTGCAAAATCTTGTGTATTGTTGGTTGTGGGCATGTAGCTGTTAAGAGGACTGGTAGTTTGCTTAGGAGGGTTGGGCAGACAGGAGTCAGTTAAATAGGTGTGCACTGGTGGCTCCAGTTTTATTTCTCTGTTTACTGGTGTTGAGTTCTGTTGAACGTTGGTTGTGACAGGAATAGCCATATGTGCACTGCCTTGTATGTCTACCTCATTGTCATTTCTTTCAGCAGGCTGTATTGCAGCATCTTGAGTGTCTGAAAAGAGTAACTCACTTTGTTGTTGAACGTATTCACTAGTGCGTTGTGTAGCACTGATAGGCTCAAACTCTACATATTGGGGTCTGCTGAACTCCCCGCTTTGAATCTCTGCTTCTTCGTAAGCAATGGCTTCAGCTTCAGCTGCTGCTGCTACCCTCTGGCACTGTAGAAGATGGAGGTCTGCATCCAAATCAGCTTTTTGTTTCAGCGTATTTGCTTCCAACTTAGCTCTCTGCTTCATCACGTTTGCCTCTTTCTCAGCATAAACTAGTTGAGCTCTTGCTGCCTTGGCTTTAGCATAAGCTTTTGTAGCTGAAGAGGTAGTTGATGATGACCGTTGAGAACACTTACTTGTTCTGGATAACAGTGACCTGTTGTCAAGTGGTTGTAACTGTTGCTGTGTTGTAGCCAGTTGAGGTGAAGCTTCTGACTGTTGTCCACCACCGGTTGCTTCATCTAGCTGTTCAGCAGCAAAGTCTTTGAGATAACTTTTTCCTGAGCGTAGACTCATGGTTGCTAAATGTAGCTCTGTATGCTTGAACCCGCTGAGGTTATAGTCTTTTTACTGTGCTGTTCTCACCACACGTAACCATGTGAGGCTAGACAGCCAGCTAACACAAAGCAAAAAGACAAAAATGAAAAAAGCTCTCTCCACACAAGGTTTGCTTTTCTTGATCGCTGGAGATCTTTTTTATGTATAGTTGTCTTTCCGTAATATTTCTTTTTTCCTTAACTGAAACATAAAAAAAAGGGAGCAAATTACAAACTAATACAGGTTAGCTTAAGCATGTACATCGTTTTTCACATTTCAATCAACCAACTAGCTACTGATATTAACACACATACACAACGCAACACTTACAAAGACTTAAGTTTTCCAAGGCACGAGCGTGTAGAACACATTTGGCGTATACGAGTCGTTTCCTCACTGATTTCTCTCGAACAACTAGCTCACCACGTTGCCGGAGTAAAAACAACAAAGATTGTCGCTAAGGTGAGAGCACTCACTCGCTTGCGCAACTGAGCATACATTTTAACAAAGAGTTTTTAAAGAAAAAGATGTGTCACCCTGATTAAATCTGAAATCCAAAACATTTTTTAAAACTGTTTTTATCATGAAGTAACTTACTTTTACTATCAACTTATTTATTACTATTTTTTTAAATGTAAATTATTCACACCATGAACTAATTATTCCTGTCTTTTCCCAAAAGACATAACAATCCATCTTCTCTGGACCACATACAGGATCCAGAAACACCTTCATCCGTTTGGACCACATACAGGATCCAGAAACACCTTCATCCGTTTGGACCACATACAGGATCCAGAAACACCATCATCCGTCTTCTCTGGACCACATACAGGATCCAGAAACACCTTCATCCGTCTTCTCTGGACCACATACAGGATCCAGAAACACCTTCATCCGTCTTCTCTGGACCACATACAGGATCCAGAAACACCTTCATCCGTCTGGACCACATACAGGATCCAGAAACACCTTCATCCGTCTGGACCACATACAGGATCCAGAAACACCTTCATCCGTCTTCTCTGGACCACATACAGGATCCAGAAACACCTTCATCCGTCTTCTCTGGACCACATACAGGATCCAGAAACACCTTCATCCATCTTCTCTGGACCACATACAGGATCCAGAAACACCTTCATCCGTTTGGACCACATACAGGATCCAGAACCACCTTCATCCGTTTGGACCACATACAGGATCCAGAAACACCATCATCCGTCTTCTCTGGACCACATACAGGATCCAGAACCACCTTCATCCGTTTGGACCACATACAGGATCCAGAAACACCATCATCCGTCTTCTCTGGACCACATACAGGATCCAGAAACACCTTCATCTGTCTTCTGTGGACCACATACAGGATCCAGAAACACCTTCATCCGTCTTCTCTGGACCACATACAGGATCCAGAAACACCTTCATCCGTCTTCTTTGGACCACATACAGGATCCAGAAACACCTTCATCCGTCTTCTTTGGACCACATACAGGATCCAGAAACACCTTCATCCGTCTTCTCTGGACCACATACAGGATCCAGAAACACCTTCATCCGTCTGGACCACATACAGGATCCAGAAAAACCTTCATCCGTCTTCTTTGGACCACATACAGGATCCAGAAACACCTTCATCCGTCTTGACCACATACGGGATCCAGAAACACCTTCATCCATCTTCTCTGGACCACATACAGGATCCAGAAACACCTTCATCCGTTTGGCCAACATACAGGATCCAGAAAAACCTTCATCCGTCTGGACCACATACAGGATCCAGAAACACTTCATCCGTCTGGACCACATACAGGATACAGAAACACCTTCATCCGTCTTCTCTGGACCACATACAGGATCCAGAAACACCATCCGTCTTCTTTGGACCACATACAGGATCCAGAAACACCTTCATCCGTCTTCTTTGGACCACATACAGGATCCAGAAAAACCTTCATCCGTCTTCTTTGGACCACATACAGGATCTAGAAACACCTTCATCCGTCTTCTTTGGACCACATACAGGATCCAGAAACACCTTCATCCGTCTGGACCACATACAGGATCCAGAAAAACCTTCATCCGTCTGGACCACATACAGGATCCAGAAAAACCTTCATCCGTCTTCTCTGGACCACATACAGGATCCAGAAACACCTTCATCCGTCTTCTTTGGACCACATACAGGATCCAGAACCACCTTCATCCGTCATTAAAATGCACTGAGAAAAAGTGGAAACTATTCTGAGGTCAGCTGGATGAAAATGTGAGGATGTTTCTGGAAAGCATGGAGGCCATGTCCTGCAGACTAAAGAGGGTCGAGAACATCCAGCTGGTTATCAGTTGACAGTTGAAAAGCTGCATCTCTGATGGGATGGGGTTGCTATGGCGACAGCAGCTTCCACATCTGTGAAGCTCCATTGAAGGAATAGTTCACCCATAGAATGATGTAAATAGTGAGAAAGACTCTGGAGCACTTTTTTAATATCTCAAATGCAGCCTGTGATCAGGAAGGCGTCTTGTTTTCCCCCAACTTTCATATAATGGAGTTCACCGGGGTCCGAGCCAAAAAGGTCCATAAAAGTCCACAAAAACTTGTCAATATTCCACCATACTGCTCATCCAATGTAATCCAAGTGTCCTGAGTGGGTAGCGTCCAGAATTTACTCGAAACGACATCATTAAGTTTATTTTTAGAGCCTAAACGATACTACATCTTACTTTCGCGAACACACTGATGCGCGAAACTACAGAAACCTCAGCAGACGAAATCGCGTGTTCCCTTTTTTCTTTCTTTGTCTTAAATCAATATCCAACCCCTCTTGAGTTTTTCACGGTTTGTCTGCAGCTCTGTCGCTCTTAGCACAATGTAAACAGCGAATTTATTCTTCTACACTTGCATTATTGGCAGAGTAGGCTCTGAATGCCGAGGCTTCCATAGTTTCATGAACGCACATATGTACGCTTTGGAATGTAAGATTTTCTACTGTTTAGGCTCTAAAAATATACTAAATGACGTTTCCAGTAAATTCTGGATGCTACCCACTCAGGACACTTGGATTACATTGGACGAGCAGTATGGAGGAATATTGACAAGTTTTTGTGGACTTTTAGGGACCTTTTGGCTTGGGCACAATCAAACTTCATTATATGAAAGTTTGGGGAAAACAACAAGCCTTCCTGATCGCCGGCTGCATTTGAGATATCAAATAAGTGCTCCACAGTCTTTCTCACCATGAGGGTAAGTGGAAAATAAAGTTACATCATTCTGTGGGTGAACTGTGAACTGTGGGTGGTTTTATGGCAGAGTGGCCTGATGGAAGACTCTCCTCAGTGCAGACATATGAAAGCCCGCTTAGAGTTTGCCAAAAGCACATGAAGGACTCCCAGACTGTGAGAAATAAGATTCTCTGGTCTGATGAGACCAAGATTGAACTTTTTGGAGTTCATTCTAAGCGGCATGTGTGGAGAAAACCAGGCACTGCTCATCACCTGCCCAATACCACCCCAACAGTGAAGCATGGTGGTGGCAGCATCATGATATGGGGGTGTTTTTCAGCCGCAGGGACAGGACGACTGGTTGCAGTTGAAGGAAAGATGAATGCGACCAAGTACAGAGATCCTGGAAGAAAAGCTCTTCCAGAGTTCAGGACCTCAGACTGGGCTGAAGGTTCACCTTCCAACAAGACAATGACCCTCAGCACACAGCTGAAATAACAAAGGAGCGGATCAGAACAACTCTGGACCATTCTGGACCCAGCCAAAACCCTGACTTAAACCCAACTGAGCATCTCTGAGACCTGAAAATGGCTGAACACCACCGTTCACCATCCAACCTGACAGAACTGGAGAGGATCTGCAAGAAGAACGCAGAAGATCCCAAATCCAGGTGTGGAACACTTGTTGCATCATTCCCAAGAAGACTCATGGCTGTACAAGCTTAGAAGTACTTCTACTCAGTACTGAAAAAGTACTGAATATTTATGACCATGTCATATTTCAGTTGTTCTTTTTTAATTAATTGGCAAAAGTTTTCTACATTTCTATTTTTTTATGTCAAGATGAGGTGCTGAGTGACATTAATGAGAAATAACATGAACTTTTTTGAGTTTGGCAAATGGCTGCAATGAAACAATGAGTGAAAAGTTTAAAGGGCCTGAATACTTTCCGTTCCCACTGTACCTATAAACTCAGTGTGTTTGGTTAAAGGTGCACCAACTGCAGCTGTCTGGGGAGAAAACTGAACTTTCCTCCTGCGTGACCAACAGGTGGGAAGCACAAAGCACACATGGCAAACTGTGTCACCTTGGAGATTTCCAACCATCTGTTTTCGTCACTGTCTCATCTTTTAGCGCTGCCCTGGATGACGAAGTTTGTCTGCTCTGGCTGTAAATCCTGGGAAATGATCCCTCCAGCAAAGTGGTTGCACACTGAAGCTGGTCTCCCATGGCAACATTTGACCGCTCATTTGTTTAAAGATCATTTGGGTATTTCAGCAAAGCTCATGAAGCCAGACGCAAAGGACAAGTTTGTCCTCAATAAACAACACGACTTAAAAAATTCCTCCTAAAACTGAAAAAGGAGCAGAGATGATGTGTTATATCACGTAAAGTAGCTGCGACCTCTTATGTTTCTTAAATGAATACCACAAAATGACCCTCAGCAGAGGAAAAGCAGCTTCGTCTCCACATCACAGTGAAGGGGCTTCAGAAATGGGACTGTTTTGGTGGCTCGCTGGGCTGTGAAAGTGCAGACTGGTTTATATTGGCTGGGAACCCAGACTGGAAGTTACAGGTGTTGTCCAGCCTCACGGAGAGCCGTGACTTTTAGCACGGCCTTGACAAAGGAACAGGAAATATGTCGGAAATCAACGGGGGCCTCAGAAAGTGGTGAAAATTGTCCCAGTTTGCAACTCTGAACACAGCAGAGGAAACCCCCTCCCCAACCCACCTGCCATGCCCTCTGAAGGACAGTTTTAACACACGGTGGGAAAAAACAACACATCTGCACAGGACTTATCAGCTAGATTTGCTTAGAACAACGATGCTCGTGGGTTTTCCAGCGTACCACAACATCTTCAGTGAATGTTAAATCAACATCTCCACAAAGGTTTCTGTTTGGATTGAGGGTTCGCAAACACTGTGACATCAACACTGATTCAGAGGACTGCTGCAACTAAAACTGTGTCTTGCATAACAACGACTGATGTTAGCCCAGTTTGGAGTCAATTATGGCAGCAGATGGAAGATTAGAGGATGACCAGTCAGAAAGTGTCACATCATTCCCTTTGCGGGGGAATCCAGCGATGGATTTATTGACAAATGACCAGAATAACAAATGCTAAAAAGTCCTGCTAAACAAGTACAGACCCTCAGGACTAATGGGGCTCAAGCTAAAATGTTGTTGAGCAACACTTTGAGGAAATCAGGTGTTTCCTGTAATGTTCAGAAATACTTATGTTGGTCCACTGTTCATTAGAAAGGTACTACGTATAATGTGTCTGGGACAGTTTTGTGTGTTTGTTTATTTTTCTAATTATTATTTTCAACTACAATCCAAAAGCAATAATCTATCCCAAGAAATTATAATTTTGTAAATTTTTATTGATAATCAATTTCTTTAGTTTCTTGTTATTTGAATCACTATTGTCAATTTAGCCTTTTCTTTAAATGGAGGAATAATTTTAAAGGACGACTGCAGATAGAAAGACTATGATTTATAAATCTCATCAACTCAGAATTTATTCTTGATAGAGCATCAACAACATATTAGACAAATTTTGTAATTTCATGGAAAATATTCGCTCATTTTAAGTTTGACGGCACATATCTGTAAAAGGTTGGAACAGGGGCAACAAAAGGCTGGAAAAGCAAGTGGTACAAATACAAAACAACAGAATGTTTCTAAACAAAACATTGTAAAAACTTTCTCAGAATATGCAGTTTTGCAATGACTTTTGTCACTATTGGAGATGAAAATCATAGCAGATGATCTCTTTTCACAACTTTCGAAGCAAAGAACAAACCCAAACAATCAAGAATATTTCCTTTTCTGAGTCCAGAAATAGCTTTTTTCTCCAGTTCCTTCTCTGTTACAGTGTAAATGTGGTTTAATTCAATTTCAGAGGATTCTTCTCTGCAAATCTGGATTTAAAATCCAATTAATGTGTAAAGATATCAAGATTTCTGCTGTCCTGGTGCTGCAGAGTTGAATCATGAGTTTTCACCGCCTTCTAGTGGCCAAAGCGAGGAACTGATTTTTTTTTTTTTTTTTATAGTTTACAGTTCCTCACTTTGGCCACTAGAGGGCAGTAAAACTAGGACCTAGTTTTGTAGAAGTTTTCCTTCTTCTCATTGTTCTCTGTATCTTTGATCAGAGTATTCAAGTGTGGCTGACTGGATGTGCCACTTTTATTGTAGCAATATTTTTCTTAATGGAAAAAATCAACAAAAGTCTGGATAGACGGAGGTGATGAAGGTGGCTGACTTTTTGAAGTGTGATCAGGACTTTAACCCTTTACAATCTAGATGATATACTGTACTTAAACATTTTAAAAGATGCTTTAATGTGAGAAGTTAAAGGAAAAACAGTTATTGGTTTGTGGAGGATAAAACTGTTCAGAGCTGCAAGATGAAGCATCGGTATGATGCTGGCAGATGGTAGCTGCTCAGCTGGTTAGTTAGGGTGACGTCTACAGTCACCCTCAAAATTATTTATACCCTCCAATTAATGAGAAGGCTAAATTTATAATAGTAATTCAAATAACAAAAAAACGAAAGAAACTAACAATAAATAAAAATTAGCAAAATTATAATTTATTGAAATAATATAATAATATTGCTTTTGATTTTAAATGTAAATCATTTTGAAAAAAATGTCCTAGACACATTTATTTATTTATTTTTTATTTTTTTGCACACAGAACACAAAAATAAGAACAACAATTTTTTTAAAAAGACAAAAAAAAAAAGTGCAGGAAGAGGCAGAAAAGCCAAAAAGCTTGTTTTAAAGCCTCCACCTTTTCAATAAAAGACCTTAAAATAAAAGAAAAAAAAAAAAAAAAAAAAAAAACAAAAACATTAAAAGACCTTTCCCCATGAACCAAGGACCAAAATACCTGTCAAGAGGTGCAGAAGTCTTTTTGAACATTACAGAAGACACCTGATCGCAGTGATTGCCTTGAAGTGTTGCTCAATAAAATTTCAGCTTCGGAGCCACATCATGCTTGTTTGCTAGTTTTATTATTTGTTTGTTTGTTTTTAATATTTCTTTTGGACCAGAATTAAAAATCAATATCATGATTTTCATAGAATTTTTATTTATTATTACTTTTGTCAGTTTCATCTTATTTCACTGACAGCTGATCTTTTTTCCTTCTTTAATTGGAGGGTATGAATAATTTTGAGGACAATTTCACACTGATCTGAAGACAGAAATCAGAAAACAGTAGTAAAAAGTAGACTGGGTGAAAATGCACATGGACAGAACTGACTTCATCAGGTGACTGAGAAAGTTTGTACAGGCCATTAGTCAAAAACAGTCCATATATGGAGGGGTTGCTGCATCACTTGTGTGGATGCTCACACCCAAAACCAGTTTAGAATCATCAATTAACTGAGCAGGCATGCCTCTGGACTGTGGGAGGAAGCGGGAACGTGTGTGGAGAAAGCCCACGCAGGCACTGGGAGGACATTCATAAACCCCTCATTACAAAGATGACTGCACATTTGAGTGTTCAGTGGTGTGAAAACCAGGAGGACTAGGGCAGGGATGTAGGAAAAAAGCACAGTGAGTCATCTTTAACTATGTTCTCATCCAGTGGGAGAGTATATGTGGAGTAACGGCTCAGACCTGCATGCTTAAACACTGCATGAGGGAAACCAGTGCTGGTCTGGTTTGGATCCACTTGCTTTCAAATAAATATGATTATGATGCCTTGATGAACACCAAGTAAAAGGAAAATAACCATATTTCACAGCCTTTATTCACCACATCTCAACCCACTGAAGCTGCTCTGGGAGCACATGGTGGCGATGAGCATGGCATGAGTTGGTTTTTACTTAAATACCACTCTAAGTTTCATGAACAATATACACATGAAATTAGCAGAGATCCACCGATTCAGTTCTTTCCAATCCGATACTGACACCTAGGCTGAGAGTATCAGCCGATACTGATCTGATACTACTGCATACAATTGTGTGAAAACGGGTTTGCTGATATGTGTCAGATCATCAAACAAATTTAAATCCGAGACTAAGATAGCACAAGTAAACACAAAATACAGTTTTTAAATGAAGATTTTTATTTTTAAGGGGGGAAAAAGTGATTGCCCCCTAAACCTAATAACTGGTTTGGCAACCCTTAGCAGCAACTTACAGCGCTGCGGAGGAATTTTGTTCCATTCATCTTTGCAGAAGATGAATGGAACAACTAATAAAAATCTTCATTAAAAAAACTGTGTTTTGTGTTTACTTGTGTTATCTTTGACTCACATTTAAATTTGTTTGATGATCTGAAACATTTAAGTGTGACAAACATCCAAAAAATAAGAAATCGGGAAGGGGGCAAACACTTTTTCGGACAACTGTATATGAACTGTATAATTGCTATGTGAGTGAAGGCATCATTGACATGAACATTTAGCCTTGTTAAAAAACGTAACATATAAACACAGATATAAATGTACTTAATATTTATTAACAAATAAAAAAGTGTGCTTTAGCAGCAAAAATAAGTAAATAGCCTTTCCCTGCTCTGCGTGATGATGTAACCTGCGTTGCAAACATAGAATTGAAGTGACTAGATGGCTGTAACTGTGTCGTTGTGTATGATATTGATAAAAAAAGAAATGACTGGATCGGAATGCTGCTCCATATCCGATCCAGCTAATTAGTCCATTTCAGAGCCGACATCTGGTCCACGTATCAGATTGGCGCCTCTTTAAATATTAGCACATAAAAGTGAAGGAAAAGTGAAGGAAAAGTACATTGGTCCCACATAATCTTAATGTGTTAAACTGACATGATGAACGATTTCATGTTCAACCAATGCATTCATTCACATTAAAATGTTTTTTTTTTTTTTTTTATTGTATTTGTTAAACACATTATTTATCAGTTACCTTAAAACAATTTCTTATATTTAGGTGATCTAATCATGGGTTAGGGTTCTACATACAATATATATATTGTATATATATATTATATATATATATATATATATATATATATATATATATATATATATATATGTATATATATATATATATGTATATATATACTTGCAGCTTCAGAAAACCTCAAATTCTAAAACTTAAAAAATTTGAATATTGCATTAAATCAATTTAAAAAGGACTTTAAATACAGAAAAGCATTTAAAGTTCTTTATATATATATATATATATATATATATATATATATATAATATATTATATCTATGTACATATATATATATATATATATATATATATATATATATATATATATACGTACATACATACATAGATAAATTATAATATATATAATGTAATATTCTTTGACTTTACTTTAAAGGGACACTGTGTAATCGGGAGCAGCTCCCTCGTACTTTTCATGCTGCATTCGCGTGAAACCGGGCAGACCGACGACATCCGCTGCATGTAAAGTTATCACCGGCCTCTATGTGAAGACGTGGTCCGTCAGTTACAGTGACATCAGTCCACATCTGTTCGGTTGTCATGGCGATGTCGTATTGTTTTCCCTGACCCATGTTTTACCGTCTTTCGCTCGGCTTCATTGATTAAAATGACATCTGGTTTGTTACCAACGGCCGTCTGCCCGACTGCACGTGAACGCAGCATCAGTGAGACGCTGGTTTCTCCCCACTGCAGCGCGGTGACTTTTCAAAGGCATTACCTCGAACTGAGCTGAAAACTCCGGTGTGTCCGGTGAGTTTCTGTGTTTTCCTACCGTCACGCTTCTCCAGAACGCAAAAACATGGCGATACGACATGGCAGCCTCCACCGAGCCGCCCCGCTCGATGTGTAAATGAATGATACGAACGGCAAATTTAGAACTTAGAGGAGCACTTCAGTTTGTTGATGGGAGTGATTACTGATTAATGAAAAAACACTTTTGAACCAAATAATCAGTTTTTGTAAATAAAACACAGGAGAACTTACACAATATCCCTTTAACTTAATTTATAATAGTAAAACCAATCCCCTGTTTTCAGAGTAGCGTTTTCTATCTGGTGGACAGCCTTTTACATTCTTCATGGTAAACCAAGAGTGTAACTATTTTTGCTGATATCTATTAAAAAACAGACTCAGCTCAATCCAAGACATTAAGAAAAATATAACTTTGCAGACACTTCACATCTTAGGTCATGGGTCTGCAACACTTACAGTCCAAAGAGCCACTTTTACCCTAAACCCAGATAAATAAAACTAGAGCCACAAATGTTACAGGACCTTTTGAAAAAAGACATCTAGTTTTGATAAATATCTACTGCAGGAAATTTGCTGTTATTTTTCATGAGCCACAATTCTATTTCTAGTTTTAGGTTTTAAAATAGAAAATACAAACATTTGAATAGTTCATTTGCAAAAACAGTTAACCACCATTTAGAAAAAAAACTAGTTAACTGCTTTTAGTCACTGTCGGGTGCAAACCTCCTATATCCATTTAACATCATTAAAACCCTCTACTTCATTTGAGTATGATTTGGTAAAAATAGTCTAAAAGTAAATGAAGAGTTTATTTGCAGAAGCAGTTAACTCCAGTTTTCTAAATGGTGGTTAACTGTTTTTGCAAATGAACTCCTCATTTACAAAAAGAGGATTGATGCATTTGCCTCTATGGGATGCAAATACCTGTGGGAAATTATGTAATTATCAAAACAAAACATAATTTTAAAGCTAATGACAAGAAAAATAGATCTAAAAAATATATTACTGATAATTTTAGAGTCATTATGTAATAAAAATTTAATGAAAAATACTGCTAAAACCCGTAGAAGTGTCCTGGACAGAGATTTCTGTGGACAGTGACACGAGTTTATAACTCTCTGCTTGATGAATCCACAAGTGCACTGACTGTTGGTATGGTGTGGGAGAAAGACTTTTATGGCACTGGTCTGACTGGGGTAGGATAGGATTCAGTTTAGACATCACCTCTAAAAATCTAGCATATCAAATCGTACATTTAAAATCTTAAAATTCATCAATTTTCACTTTTTAAAAAAATATTAATGGATAAGACTGATTGTTAACCAACTATCTTGCTGGAATACTTTCCTGGACCCTTGCTGATGTAACAGGTGCCTTTTTGTTGCAGCATCTGCTCCTGGAGTTCAGGCTTCAAAGGTAAATTGTCTTTGTGACTGGTCGGAAATAAATGTTTACTGAATCTACCGTTATCTTTGTAGCCTGGAATGGTATGCATCATTCACATCTCAAGAATCACAGCTTTCCAGTGGTGTGTGACATGTGTAGGTACTCGGAAGGGAGTTGGAGTTAAATACATATTTATTTGTCATGTCCAGCCATACGGGACGTCTGGTACAAGCAAGCTAAAAGGATTCACAGGGCCAATGCATAAACAGTTTAAGATGAAACTGATACCTGAACTGCATTCTGTTAGGATCAGACACTGCTTACAGTGATGCACATGTTCTGGGAATGCTCAGTGGTGGATGGTTCCTGGCTTCAGGTCTGAGTTTTTAGGGACTGTGACCTCACTAACCCTTGTCTTTGTCTACTTAATGATGATTCATTGCTGTCTCTCAGTTTCAGTGAGCACAGATTATTGTTTGCAGGCTTTGCTGCTGCCAAGAAGGCTACAATGGCAATGTGCTTCGATCCCACTATCTCCTTAACTCATCATTGGACAGTATCCTATCAGAGTAAAGCTTCCTGAATGTACGATGCACAGCTCAATAAAGCCAGAAGAGCTACTAAGCAGGTCTGGCATAACATGACAGAGTCCGTGAGACTCCCCCTGCCACAGCTCTGTTCAGCTACATGTCTACCCCCTTTGATCTATCATAGATATGACCCATTTATAAGAAAAACAAGTTTGTTTTGCTGTCTTTTTTGTTGGTGATGTGCTGCCATATTGTCTTGTTAGTGTGTGCTCTTAAAAAATGAAAATTAAAAATGCTGATTACATTGAAAAATGAAAATAAACAGGCTCTCCAACAGTAAAAGACTGATTTCCAAGAAGCATTGTTTCAACAAAGAAGCAACCAAGGGCCAAACTCTGTGGAAAAGTGTGAAACCAGGAAGTGAAGTTTTTAGTCTCATTGTAATTCTTTCTTGATCCACTAGGGGCTCCAAAACAGAGCAAATCTCCATAAACTCCCCTGTTAAAAATGGTTCAAAACTTTATTTTAGGTTTAATAGGTCAAGTTTACTTTCATGTCAGCTGTGAGGGGGGTGAATTTTTTTTATAACTCATCCGTTTAGATGTTTAATCTTGAAATTACACATAATTAAGGGCGTGTCCTTTTGCTTGACATGCAGCAGACCGGATGCCGGCCTGCCGACCGGTGGCTAACAGTTAGCTCCTTGTTTGCTCTCAGTAAGGTCTCAGTTTGTAGCAGAGTAGCACAACGGCGGTTTTTAGTCAGATAATAGCAAGTCTAAGCGTGTCTTACCTTTACCCCGCCGCTTAGGGAGCTAATCTTCGTTAGCTCCTGTTAGTTTCCAGTTAGCTCTGTTAGCGTTTAGCCCAGATGTATGTCAGCTGTCAATCATTTGCCCGCAGCTCAGAGCAGCTCACTCGTTGGTTTCTGAAGAGCTAAAAGTGAAGCCAGGTGGGCGTGTCCCACCGTCGCCATCTTGCCGTGTCACGTGTGACGTCATTCCTGAAAAATACTAAAATGGGCAAAGGCAAGGCCGCTCCGAGCCGCGGGGCAAATTATTGACAGCTGACGTACTCTGGGCGAAATGCTAACTGAGTTAAATTGAAACCAACAGCCTTTACAGAAAAACCACATGTGCAAACGTGCGCTTTTGGAACATTTTAGTGTGATCCACGTGTGAACCACATGTGGTCACATGTGAAATTCATGTGGTTTTTTCCCCAGACTGCTGGGTGAGAGTCATGCGTAGTAACCATTCAGCCAAAGGGACATCTCTGTGGCCAGGTAGCCAGGACACATGATCAATCGGAGGCTTAAGACCCGTTTCCATCCACGGGTCAGGTCGGGTGGGGCTGGGGGTGGGATATATTGATTTCACATTGCGTCTCTTCGGCAAACTGTACCCTTACCTTGGAGGCGGAGTATTAACCAGATAGTGCTGCTACATGATCGCGTGAGATCATCGCAGTGCAACGTCTTTAACCAAAGCGCCACCCCACACGTGACACAATAGTCACCCCTGCTTTGTTTGGGTCACGCAGGAAGTGACGGATTTTTCAGCGAATCAACGGGTTGCCGTGTATTAGCTCCACCTCTTTGGTATCCCTGCCGAAGGGTACCAAAAACGTAGGCCGGGTCGGGTCGGATATAAGGGTACCCGTCCCAGTTTTCATCTGTTGAGGCGCAAAAGAACGTGAACCAATCCGGTCCGATCCGACCGGGGCTATAGTGACAGGACCCCACACTGTCACATGTTTAATAAACAACACATAATCCCGCTGCGATTTAAAGAAAAAAAGGCCGCCGTGAGACTGTAAAATTCAATAACACCTCTGCGCTGTTTACACTTGGAAATTATGATCAGAAAATCTTTATATAAGTTTAATAAACACAACAGTGGTGCTGGACGCCGCCATTACATCTACAATCTCGGGGTCCTCTGCAAATTACGAGCTCGTATCTCGTAAAAACGAGTTTATCACGTCATTTCCTTGAAAAATAACTTTGGAAAAAAGGGTTTCGAGACAACTGGAACGCTCGATAAGTGTTAATTCTCCCATATCTGATTCAGTTTTTGATCATTTCACTCTTCTTATGATGTTGTTTCCTGTAATTTCAACCATTTATTAAAAAAACAACAACATTCTTATCATTATTGTCCAAAACAACAACAAAAAAGCAAAGAACTATTTTTCTTTTGCTTTTTTTTCAGGACGGGAATGTCAGTATTGAGAGAAATTCCAGTTAATGGTGTGAATCCAGGTCATCCGTCAGCGCATGCAACGACACACTGGATGAAATCAGCTTAAAGTGTGTGAATGTGCATATTAATGAGCCACTATAAACTCATAAATCATTTTGACCGAGGCCACGCCCCCCTGCTCTCTGATTGGCTGCGGCGCGACTCCCGTCTGCTGCGTTCCCTCTTGGCAATTTAAGCGGCCCCCCCTTGCGCAATTTGATGAATAGAGTCGCTGTCAAAATCGCTGAGAGAGGACGGCTTGTTCGTGGTTGGACATCTGTGACAGAGAGGACGACAGGAGACGCTGCGTCATGTCTCCACACTCTTCCCGGTAGTTACCCACCGTCCAGGCTGGATGTTGGAGACTTACTTCAGCTGTTTTCCCCTCCGTGCTTCCTTTTTGCTCAAAGCTGCCCCCCCCCCCTGCTCTTTCTTTTTCCTTTTCTTTTCCGTGCAAAGCCATGGAGACAACATGTCTGAGGCTGTAACAACTCGAGCCTGAGGATCCTGTGAATATATTTCTCAGTTTCATAAAAGTTCTCGCGGAAGGAGGAAAAGCTTTGTCTCGACAAGGTAACGCATCTTTTCTTTTCCTTTTTTTTTCTCGCCTCCAGTTTCCCGTCCGCGCGCGCATTCCAGAGAACAGCTTTCCTTTAAGCTGGAAGCTCGTGAAATCATGTCCGTTAAGCTTTACAAAGACAGAATAGTGAAGCGAGAAAAGCAGGCTACTGGACGCCCTCACCAGATAAAACTGCAGATATCTGGTTGTCAAATCAGGAATTAGATGAGTTTGGATCAAACAAACTTCTAAGAGTATTTTTCTCATATTTCATGCATTGTTTTACTTTTGGGATTCACTTAGGATGTCTCTCTCTGTGTCTTCAGGTCAACTTGTTACAGAAAATGGAGAAAACTGGTCTTCTGTTGGCTTAGATTTAAGAAAAATGACCATTTTACTTCATATTAATTTCAAATTAAGTTATTTCTCACGAGGGATGGGTGATATGGACTAAAAAATGTATCATGATAACTTCTGGTTTTCATCACTGTAATATCAGCCTAATTGTCTGTATAATAAAGCTATCATTACATTCTGTCTTGGAAGCCCTAAATAATACTAGAAGCCACTAAACTATATCAGTTAAGTTAAAGTAGTACACCTGTACTGCAAAACTGTAGTAACAACAAACAAGCAAGTCTGAAATATGAGAAGAAATTTGACATTTATTTAAACAGTGCACCAGAAAAATAATTATATAAATAACTGTAAATAGAACCTGATGAATTGAATTTATGATTTTTATTGTGAGATGAGAAATGATTCCTGTGGGGAATTTCTGTGACGATTAATCGCTCAGGATAATATTATTATTCTGTTAAATGTGTGTACATGAATGCTGGCTGGGTTTGGCTGTCACACCTGTCTTAACTCTGAACCCCCCCCCACTTTGTCCAGGAGCCCGAGGGGGTCACATCAGCATGGTGAACAGCCAGGTGTCGGGGGTGCCGGCAGCCCCCCGCGCGTGTGCAGGATGTGGGGGGAAGATCGCAGACCGCTTCCTGCTCTTCTCCATGGAGCGCTACTGGCACACTCGCTGCCTCAAGTGCTCCTGCTGCCAAGCCCAGCTGGGGGACATCGGCACCACCTGCTACAGCAAGGGGGGCATGATTCTGTGTCGCAGCGACTACATCAGGTGAGAGGGGAGGACCGAGTGGCGCGGCTAGGATGGATGGATGTGGAGGAGACGAGCAACGTGTGCTTTTTCCTGTGTTTGCAGGTTGTTCGGGCACAGCGGGGCGTGCAGCGCCTGCAGCCAGTCCATCCCAGCTAACGAAATGGTGATGAGGGCGCAGGGAAACGTTTACCACCTCAAGGTAAATCCTCAGCTTCCTCATCTCTGCGCTTCATCTCCCGCTGCGTGCATGACAGACACTTCTGGGATTTGGTTTTGAAGGATGTCAGGAGAGAGATCCACTGTGATTTTTGTCTCATGAAGTCATTCATCTTTTAGTCGTGTTTCAGTATTTCCCCACACGGCCCAGCTAACCTCAAATTCAGACTTAATCAACTCCAAATTAAAGGTTAATTTAAGATGATGAAGCGTTTATTGGCTTCATTGGTCCAAATTTAGTAGATTTAAGATTCCTGGACTGTTTTGTGAAACATTCGTTCCCATTTCTTTGCAGTGTTTCAGCTGTGCCACCTGCAGAAACAGACTAATGCCCGGGGATCGCTTCCATTACATCAATGGTACGATCTTCTGTGAACACGACAGGCCTGGCGCTGCCTTGCTCAACAGCCACCTGCCTCCACTTCAGAGCAGCTCTGTGCTGACAGACCAGAAGGTAAATATGCATATTAAAAGTTTTAAAAGGTAATATTCCTGTCAGAAAACTTCCTGAACGTAATCTCTTACCTGTTCTTACAGTGTTTTGTTACTCATGTTAGTTTCCTTCTACTCTAAACCACTAAAATACGATAAGTTGTGTTGTGTACCGCACTTTTTTTTCATAGTACGGCTGCTCCTGCGACTTATATATCAGAATATATACAATTTAACATATTTTTAAGTGTCAATTCATGCAGACTGACATGACCCAAGGATGTTTATCCTTCTTCATCATGATGTTTATGATCATTTACAGGAATTAACCTTGGAATTGGAGTGATTGGGAAATTTTTAGCATCCATGCAGTAATAAACTGGATATGAAAAATCCAAAAAACGCCCTTTTTTAAATAGGGCTGCAACGATTAGTCGATTAATCGACTAATCGTTGACTGTCAAAATAGTCAGTGACTAATTTCATAATAGACGTAATTGTTTATTGTTAATAAGCTTTGTTTTTCTGCTAGAAATTGCCGCTGTACCCTCCACTGCTTTGTCCGTCTTTCTGTCTGCTCAGCTTTTCTTGAATAGTTTATTGACATAAATAAACACGCACACTACCACTCAAAATTTTGGACACGTTCTCCCATTAGATTCAATGAAAAAGTGTAGGGATGCATGATATTGGAATTTTGGCCGATATCTGATATGCCGATATTTTAAAACTCATGTGGCTGATAACCGATATCGATACTGATATTAAAGCTGAAAAAAATAAGCAGTCATTGCAAATAGCAGTTTTTTTTAATCCGTTTCCGTTTGAAAAATAGGGGTGGGAAAAAATATCTAAACACTGAAATATTGTGATATTTTCATATGCCGACATCAAATTGATATTGAAAATTGCGGTATCAATCTATTTTACTCACAAAACCTCTCGAGATTTCATAGTTCCTTTACAAACTTGTGATATTTTGTGAATTCTCGCGAGATTTCGTTAGTAAAATAGATCGATATCGCATTTTTAAATGTCAGTATGATATCAGCATATGAAAATATTGCTAAATTTTTCGTGAATTCTCGTGAGATTTTGAAACAGAACGATGAAATATTGATCCTTCTTGATACCTTATTTTTAAATGACATGATATCAGTATATGAAAATATCGTGCTATTTCAGTATATTGATATTTTTTTCCACCCCTAGTCTTTAAAAGTTTTAACTTTATAGGAAATAAGTTTTTGAAGAAGAAGTTTTAGGGGTATTTTTAGACTTTAGAAACAGCGGGCTGATCGGTTAAATATCGGTTAAATATCGGTGGGGTGGCCGATGTCTGATACTCAGTTTTAAGGACGATATAGGCCGATACCGATAGGGAGCCGATTATATCGTGCATCCCTAAGAAAGTGTCCAAACTTTTGACTGGTTCTGAAAATATGCTGCATGATCTGATTAGTCGCCTAATCGATAAAACAATCGGTGACTAATCAATTATCAAAATAATTGTTTGTGACAGCCCTAATTTTAAATAAATAAATGCGACTTATAGTCCAGTACGACACATCTGTTCTTTCCTTCTTCATGATGCATGTTTAGACTGATGCGAACATACGGTACCTGCTGGAAGACGTGTTTTGGGTAACCTTTCTCCCGATCATGTGCACAGGTGTGCTGAACGGCCAGAGTCACCGCGTCCCCCCCCCCCCATCCTTCATCCCTCCTCTCCTGCTACTGTCGTCGTGCAGCCCCATCACCGCCTTTCTTTCCTCCTTCTGACGGACTGGATGCGGACACCGGCGGCTCCTCGCTGCGAGGTCCTTTCTGTTGTGTTGAACTTGACTTAAATGTGGCGAAACTGCCCCCCCCAGGACTGATGGAAAGCTGGAGGAAAACAGCATCGCTACGAAGACAGGAAACAAAGGATGCTGTTGCCACCGTTGGATAGACTGCTGTAAAATAACCGCCTGTGCCATGTTGCATTGTTTCTCTCTAAAGAACTCCTGATCTCCGTCTTGTACATGATAATGCAGAGATGATGTGTGGGTGTTAGCAAGTATTTACGCTTAAAAACCAGCAGCAGAAACTTTGGAGTGCTTTTAGGAAACCAGCCGTTGTCGTCTGTGCAAAGAAGAAGTGAAATGCTCCAGTTGTGGTTTTGCTGTTTTGTTTTTTTCCCCCCCTTCTCTTCCGTTTCTTTATCAGATGCCTGTGCAATGTGTTTAAAAACAAACTGTGGGGTGAAAAAACAAAGAATCCTATTAAACAGTTCTCCTGTAACATGTCACGAAGCGACCGGAGGTCATTACGGTGGCATAGAGCTGCGTGGTACCTAGCATGGTGGATGCTGCTGGCTCGCTCGCTTTCGCCCTGTATGGTGAAAACATGCCTGATTACCCTGAGGAATGGAATTAGGGGGCTTGAGCTCTGACCATTTACAGAAGCAATTAAACATGAGCCCTGTATCTGTGCTGCTGGAGCTCCTGGGAGGCTGAACTTGGGGCATATCCTGTGGCTGACTGGCTCGATGGCTGGCTGGCTGGCTGCCTCTAATAAAGCCTAATCTGAAAGCAGGCTAATTAAAGGGGAGTGGCCCCTTCTACATCCAGGGCATTTGAAGCAATCTGATGTATTTACTGTTTACCATGTTCCAATTAAAGCCCCCACACAGCCTGGTTTGTTTCCCATCATAGCTCTTTCTTCTTTGCCACCCTCTGCACGGCTTCTGCAAAGTATTTTCTCAAGCTGCATCTAATTCGGTGTGCCTTTTCAGTGCTACAAGAAAAACTTTAAAGCCTCGGCATACCTTCAGAGGTTGGGAGTTAATCTTTGTGCGATAGCGGCGGCGGAGTGCGCTGCGTGCAGGAAGTAGGCGATAGCATCTGCTCCACTTTCACACCTTGCCTAGGAGCGTGGCAGCCATCAAACTTGCACCTTAATGCGCTTAGCTATTTCAAAACGTCCCACTTGTCATGGTCGGTGCTGATACCGCATCAATTATTTATTCCACGTCTGATCAAGAAGCGTCACGCAAATTCATTAACGTATGCAAATGATCACAATTACAATTATCTTGGTATCGTGATGGTGAAGAAATAAAACCTCGGCACATTCCCCGGTCCCACCGCACCACAAGTTACACTTTGCATTCAAACTAATCAAGCCTCATCTGCCTTTTCCTAATTAGCCCGAACGTTTTCAGATGCCAATTAGCAGGTCTCATGAAAAAGCTCTCTGCCACGAGGCGTTGTCTTTTATCAGAGCTTCTGCAGGTGTGTGGCTCACCATGTAGCCTGTGTCATAGGAAAGTGTTTATTCCTGCTAATTAATCATATTAACACATGCAGATGAGTGTAATTGCCTAAGCTCCTCCACCTCACACTGTGTGAAGACACAAGAAGATGGCAGGGTATTTTTATATGCATGATGAAGAGGAAGATCTTTGAGCCGAGATGTTGTCACGATGTCCATCGCTGGTGCTGGAGAAGTCCAGCTGAGTGTCTGGACTTGGACGATCTACTGCAGTCTGCTGATGTTAGCTTGTTCTCATCTTTACATCATTTAACTCACCGAGGTTCTTAAGTTGTGAAAGGCCTTAAAGGCCTCACACTCGTTACTTTTGGTGTTTTTGTCAGCTGCGTGTCATTGAAACTGCTTTTCAGCTGCTATTAGCGTGTTAGCTTGTGTAAATGCTATCCTAATCCAGCATCAGGAATCTAGTTTTCAGCCTAATCTTTGATTTATGTGTCACTGCTGCCACAAACCTCCTGAAAATGAACAAACATTCCCTCCAAGCTCGAGAAATCTTACTTAGGATGGACGATAACATTTTTCCTGTCATTACAACACCAGTAGTTTATGATACTTTTTCATCGATATCAATACCGATGCACGATATTGGAATTTTGGACGATATCCAATATGTCGATATTTTAAAACTCATATGGCCGATAACCGATATTGATACTGATATTATAGCTGAAAAAATAAGCAGTTTTGTTATCTGTTTCCGACACTTGGGGGTGGCAAAAAATATTGATACACTGAAATATTGCGATATTTTCATATGCTGATATCAAATCAATATTTAAAAACGTGGCACTGATCTATTTTACTTACAAAATCCTGCCAGATTTCATCGTTCTGTTAAAAAATCTCATGATATTTCGTAAACCTTTGCGAGATTTAGGAATAGGATGATGAAATATGGTGAGATTTCATTAGTAAAATAGATCGATACTGCTTTTTTAAATGTCTGTATGATAGCATATGAAAATATAACAAAATTTTGTCAATTCTTGTGAGATTTTGTAACAGAACAATGAAATATTACAAGATTTCATTAGTAAAAACAGATCAATACAGTGTTTTAAATATCAATATATCAGCATATGAGAATATCGCGATATTTCAGTGTATCGATATTTTTTCCCACCCCTAGTCTTTAGAAGTGTTGAAGTCTGAAAAAAAGAAGTTTTTGAGAAAGAAGAAGTTGTCTTTGTTTTTTTTATACTTTAGAAACAGCGGGCTGATCGGTTAAATATCGGTTTAATATTCGTTGGGGTGGCCAATGTCTGATATTCAGTTTTAAGGCTGATATAGGCCGATACCGATAGGGGGCCGATTATATCGTGTATCCCTAAATATCGATGCCAATACTTTTTGTCCTTTGAAATAAAATCACGATTGTACAGTTTTAATTAAAGACACAACGTAACTTTTAAACCTTAAAAATCTGCATTTCTGACTCGTTTTGATGCCACACCAACATTCATCATGCACATTTTCGAGCCGTCGCTGTCCAGCGGCGTCCCGAAGCTCAGAAACTGCACTACATAACTTTTGAGTTAGGGATGCGGCCGTGACGTTGCAACCGACTTTTGGTTGCAACCATATATGAACCAGATATGAACACAGCAGGTGTTTTGAACGCGCATCAAGTCGGATTTGGCAAAGAAATGAAAGGAAACATTACTAAAGGATGAGAGGAAAAGAAAGAGAGGAAGAGACAGAAAAAGAGTCAAGATGAGCCTGTCTTTTCTGCCAACTTTGATTAATGGAGTTTGCAGGGGTCCGAGCCAAAAAGGTCCATAAAAGTCCACAAAAACTTGTCAATATTCCTCCATACTGCTCGTCCAATGTAATCCAAGTGTCCTGAGTGGGTAGCGTCCAGAATTTACTGGAAAACACATCATTTAGTAGATTTTTATAGCATAAACAGTAGAACATTGCACTTCCCCGAAGTGCGTCCATGCAAGTTCACGACACTATGGAGGTTGCGGCATTCAGTGTCTACTCTGCCGATAATGCAAGCGTAGAAGAAGAAATTAGCTGTTTACTTTGTGCTAAGAGCGACCGAGCTGTGGACAAACACAAGAGGGGATGGCTATTGATTTAAAACAAAGAAAAAAAGAACGCGCAATCTCGTCTGGTTTGGTCTGCCGCGGATTCGTAGTGTTGTGAACTTGCATTGGGGAAGTACGATGTTCTACTGTTTAAGCTATGAAAATCTACTAAATGATGTGTTTGGAGTAAATTGTGGACGCTACCCACTCAGGACACTTGGATTACATTGGACGATCAGTATGCAGGAATGTTGTTTCAAGCACCAGTTAACTACATTATTTTAATGTCGGCGGATAACGAAAACCCCCTCAGATCTCCGGCTGCATTTGAGATATTAAAAAAGTGCTCCAGAGTCTTGCTCAGCATGAGGATGAGGAGAAAATGACCGCACATCATTCTTTTGGTGTTGTATCCCTTTAAGATTATTTAAATGTATTCATTGGAAAATGTTCAAATATAAAATGTAATAGTAATATTATAAACTTACCAAAATATAATGTGCAATAACCTGCATGAAAGCACTGAAAATAACAAAATATCATCTTCATCACTTTAGTAGTGATAGTATCTGACTGCTTTCACATCATTTCATTACCTGAAACTCTTATAAGTGGTATCTCGATACTCAAAAAAGTATCCGATATTTTGTCTGGCTGGTATCGAAGTATCAACTCCAGGGTATCGATAAGTCCATCCCTACTGCTTACAGCGTTTCCACTTAATACGACCTTTTTTCATCGTGTCTTTTTGGTACATGATGGAAGGAACTGCTTTTAAAGAAGTTTTCATGAAAATGTCAATCATTCCAGTCTGTGGGGGAAAAAATGACAGTTTAAACAGTTTAGAGCTTAAAATCTGAAAAATGGATAGATCTCCATCCATGTGCTGCATGTACAGTCTTCATGGTAGTGTTTTATCAGTGTAAGCTGACCCTTTTGTGTGACCTTTGACCCTGCAGATGCTGCCTTTGCAGAGCAGTTTGTGATGTGCAGCTGGCTTCTGTGCAGAGATTTGTGGCCAGCGCTGTTGCAGATGAATTTGTGGTCCGGTATCTTGGTGATGAAGTTTGACTTTCTGTCGGTTCGGCTCCGATGCCGGTCATTACTCATGCTCTATATATTCCAAACAAACCAGAAATGTAAACTACATTACTTGCTCAGAAAAGGCTTACACTTACAACAACCTTTGTTAAATCAAATAAAGGCTGAGAAACAGTTTGCTTACATAAAAATCTGGTAACTTTGAGCCAAGTATTGTGTAATAGTCTGGATCCTACAGTGTGGAAATGTGATTGTGGAATAAAGACTTGTATATCAACTGTAACAATAAGCAACTGAGCTGAAAGCAAGGTATGCTATGGTGAGTTTTTACCCCCCCACCCCCTCCCCTCTCTCGATGAATGCTGATAGACAGGTCTTGTCCACCCTGAGGCACTGAGCTCAGCGTAAGTATGTTTGCTGTAAAACTACCATCTGTTTGTCACCATTTCATAAAATCCAGGCATGTAAATTCAATTTTAATGTGCTGAAAGATGTTGGCTGTGCTGACAATCCTACTGAAAGCTGCTTTTTATGCTAGCTTCCAGTCCCAAAGCATCAGATGAAGGTGTAAAATCAGCCACAGCAACTTCCGACACACACCCAATTTGTCACGAGCATAGTTTGTTAAAGAACGAGTTCTTCTTTCTTCTCTGAACTGGCTCTGGGCCACATTGCTGCGTTGCATACCCCACATTGTATGGGCGTGAAACATGAGACAGTGCTGGAACATGAAGGAAGCGAGGCATGTTGCAGCCATAATTCACTGCATTCAGCAGGGGAGCAGAGAAGCATGATGACAAAGGGAGCGACTTTACAACTCAGAGCCTCATTCAGGAATGTCAGGGAGGGGAGAGGGAGAAAAGTTCTCCTGGCCAATCGGAACGCTTTGAATAATTAAAGTGATCGGCTTAATTAGCTCAATTACGTTAATTTGACCACGGAACATGGCCATATGGTGAAAGGAAACAAAAGAGGGGGGAACTAATTAAAAGTAAAATAATGAGGATTTTAATTAACTGGCTCCCCAGACAGCGGAGCGCAGGGATCAGGAGCCTGCTACCATAATTAAAGTGCTGTAACGCTGGCAACATCTCTCCTCTCTTTCTTATATCTGTGAGGGCTCTATCCATCTAATTAAATCTGTAAATAAATTAGCAACATTGAGGGTTCCTGCTTGACTTAACACCGCCTGCAACCCCCCTCCTCCTCCACCACCTTCCCAATAACATGCTCACCTTATTTTCAGCACACAACACCACCCATACGTATGCTGAGAAAGGTTGAGCTCAGGTCTGTCATTAACGAAGGGATGTGGGTAGAGGATAGTGTGTGTGTGTGTGTGTGTGTGTGTGTGTGTGTTCCAGTCGTGTTTATGCAGGCAGATGCTTGCATGTGCCCCCTTTCAGAGCTGTTTTTAAGGTCTGTCTGCTGGGAATGCGAGCAGAGATCCCAGGATGCACAAGTAGAAGGGAGCTCGGCATCACCTTTATGTGTTACACATGCACAGCGGTTTAATACGGCCATCTGGGCTATTCTCCGTGTTTTCCTGCTGTCCTGTCCCGTTAGCCACACCTCTTGCTGCTATTTGTTCAACCTGTTCTGGGCCTCTGGAGTTTTTCCTTTCTGCACCACACACAAACCCCCCCAGTCGAGCATCGGCGACAGCAGCCCCGTCCTCTGCAGAGGCAGGAGCTTTTTCATTAAAAATGCATTCAGATTGACAAGAGACTTATTTGCATATTAAATTAACAAGCACTTAAGAGTTCTGAGCGAACTGTTACTCTACCAGCTCTGAGCAAATGAGGAGCAAGCGAGCGTTCGACTGTCATTACCCACGGCTGTCACTGATGGACACGGTTGAGGAATGGTGTGTTTAGAGACTGAGAAACACAGACAGATAAATCTGGGTCAACAAATGCAACTCCCCTTTTTAACCTGCTAGCCAAACTGTGCAGCCTCATGAAGGTGGGGAGAAAAAAGGTTTGAAATTTCTAGGCTGTGCAGCAAAAATTTGCATTAAGCATGCCCAGTTTGGCTAAACAGTCCCAGTTCCACACTGGTTTGTGCTCGTCTGTGTGGTCATATATTTTAGACATGTGGAAAAACTTCGCTAAAAGGCTAAAATACACACACGGCCACTTTATTAGGTACACCTGTCCAACTGCTCGTTAATGCAAATTACTAATCAGCCAATCACATGGCAGCAACTCAATGCAGTGAGGTGATTTAAGTGACTATGAACGTGGCATGGTTGTTGGTGCCAGGCGGGCTTGTCTGAGTATTTCAGAACATGTTCAACCTGGAAGTAGATGGGCTACAGCAGCAGAAGACCACACCGGGTGCCACTCCTGTCAGCTAAGAACAGGAAACTGAGGCTACAATTCACACAGACTCACCAACATTGGACAATAGAAGATGGAGAAATGTTGCCTTGTCTGATGCGTCTCCATTATTTTCTGCTGTAAAATTCGGATAATAGGCTCAGAATTTGGTGTCAACAACATGAAAGCATGGATCCATCCTGCCTTGTATCAACGGTTCAGCTTGGTGGTGGTGGTGTGATGGTGTGGGAGAGATTTTCTTGGCCCACTTTGGGCCCCTCAGTACCAACGTGGCGGTTTAACCACCACAGCCTACCTGAGTATTGTTGCTGACCATGTCCATCCCTTTATGACCACAGTGTAGCATCCTCTGATGCTGCTTCCAGCAGGATAACGCGCCATGTCATAAAGCAGGAATCATCTCAGACTGTTTTTTTGAACATGACAATGAGTTCATTGTACTCAAATGGGCTCCACAGTCACCAGATCTCAATCCAACAGAGCAGCTTTGGGATGTGGTTAAATCGGAGGTTCTCATCACGGATGTGCAGCCGACAATCTGCAGCTTCTGCGTGATGATGTCATGTCAATATGGAGCAAAATCTCAGGAATGTTTCCAGAACCTTGTTGAATCTATGCCACCAAGGATTAAGCTAGTTCTGAAGGCAAAAGGGGTCCAACCTGATACTAGCAAGGTGTACCTAATAAAGTGGCCGGTGATTGTATATGACCACACATAAATACTATTTCTGCCAAACTCATAAACTAAATTGAAGACAGAAACAGAAGAGCAAATATTAACAAGCTGGCTGATGGCTCCAAATGGAGATAGCTCAAATAATATGTTTGTGTCTTTTTAAGTAAAACACTTAAAAATGATAAAAAAAAAAAAAAAAAAAAAAAAAAATCTATAAATAAATAGATTCAAGAGCAATATTTCTCTAAAGGCTAGGGACAGAACAATGGATGTTTCTGTAGAAGCTTGTAATCACTGAGATCTTCTAAGCTAGCTAAATGAGCTATTAGCTAGCTTGCGGCTATGTGCTGCCAACTTGAGTTACACTATATGGAATTTCAAACTAAATAACCAACTACTGTATCTCTGTGGATATTTTTCACAAATGATAAACTAATGAAAAGGAAAGTGAAGTTTTGACTTTGTGGTCTGCTTTGTGGCAGCCATTTTAATCTGTTTCTCCTGTTTCTTTTCTCCTGCACTAATGCTGCATTCTAGTTGAACTCGGAAGTCGGAAATTCCTAGTTCCGAGTGGGTAGTTTCAACCGGAATGACCCCCGAAGTCGGATTTCCCACTCGGAAAGTCGGACAATCCTCGCAGCTCCGAGTTCAGATTTAAAGATGGCCACGCCCAGTGTTATCGGTTTTAGAAGCTCCTGTAATGTTACATTTATTTACACTTCTTACTAATATTTTGCTGCATTAAATGAGTCATACATGTAGTTTTGGTTTATATAGATGTAGGGGGAAGCTGCGGTATAATTCACATTTTTCATGCGGTATATGTGAACTACAACACCAGCTGTGCTAACAACAGCTAATAGCAATAGCCTTAACACATTGTTTTGCTAGGTGGCTAACTGGTTTTCCGACCAGTGAACTGGAACGCAAGTTGGTCGGGTGTGACGGGACCCCCCAGTTCCCACCTCCCAGTTCCGAGGTAAATGGAACGCAGCATCAGACAAGGAATCCAGTGTAAATGAGGTTTAATAATTTGTCTGGCAGCGATATGCTGTGTATGTACGCAGCCAAATTCCCAAAGAGGCTGCTCTCATTTACGTATTCACTGTTTCTGTTTGTGGGAGAGCAAATCGAGTCTGATAGCTCACTATGATGACGTTTCAAGCCAAGCCAGCTTGATTTATAAAGCACTTTACAACAGTAGTTACTGAACAAAACTGTTAAACATTTCAAAGTGTTTTGGGATTTTTGTTCTGCTCGGGTAAACCCTGATTTTATAATTGTAGCATCATCTCACAGAAATAATAATTAAAACCAGTTAAAGATAACATTGCTATCAGCTATCTTCATGTATATGATGATCTTACAGAGACATAGTAGCAGTTCACAGTGGATTTAGCTGTAGCAGGCTTTAAATCATAGGCAAACAAAATGTCAATCTCCTCTTTTTTATACCACAGCCTCATCAGAAGAGAAATTTTAAGGCCCATTCAGATGCTTTCATCCTTATCCGGAGGTCGTTTTGTCCATCAGTGTGACCGTTGTGAGAGAGCTTACGAATCCGGAGTGCATAGCATAGCAAGGATAAACATGTATTGGTCACCTATTTACACGTTAAAATAGAAAACAAAAGTAACAGATAAAACAAACAAACAACAACAAGAATTCTGAAAAATATTTATCAATACTCAACAGAAAATTATTCTGCTACAGTTCAACAGATGACTGCCGAAAGAGCAGACATGTTTGGGTCAAATCCAGTCAAATTTTGGCATTTATCAAAATTATGACATTGATTTTGAAAACATGCAAATAAGCATGATGGAGCTCCTGTACTAAAAATTTGTTGAGCAACCCTTTGAGGCAATCACTGCAATCAAGTGTTTTCTGTAACGTCCAATCAGACGTCTGCACTTGCTGACGTCTGATTTTGTCTGGGGCAGTTTTGTTTGTTTGTTTGTTTTAAAGTATTCTTTTCAACTGCAATTCAAAAGCAATATTTGAGTTCACTAAATCATAATTTTGTAAATTTTTATCTTTTTTAAAAAGTTTCTTGTCATTTGAATAACTATTGTGAATATAGCATTTTCTTTAATTGGAGAGTAATAATTTTGAGGACGACAGTATATATATGATTTATTTAAATATTGATATATATGTATATACACTATATTGCCAAAAGTATTTGCTTACCCATTCAAATGATGGAATCAGGTGTTCCATCACTTCCATGGCCACAGGTGTATAAATGAAGCAGCTCAGCATGCAGACTGTTTCTACAAACATTTGTGAAAGAATGTGTCGCTCTCAGAAGCTCAGTGAATTCCAGCGTGGAACTGTGATAGGATGCCACCTGTGCAACAAATTTCCTCGCTCCTAAATATTCCACAGTCAACTGTCAGCTGTATTATAAGAAAATGGAAGTGTTTGGGAACGACAGCAACTCAAACACAAAGTGGTCGGCCATGTAAACTGATGGAGCAGGTCAGTGATGCTAAAGCACATAATGAGAAGAGGTGGCCAACTTTCTGCAGAGTCAATCACTACAGACCTCCAAACTTCATGTGGCCTTCAGATCAGCTCAAGAACAGTGGCAGAGAGCTTCATGGAATGGGTTTCCATGGCGATCAGCTGCATCCATCCATACATCACCAAGTGCAATGCAAAGCGTGGATGCAGTGGTGAAAAGCAGCCGCCACTGGACTCTGGAGCAGTGGAGGCGTTCTCTGGAGGGACCAATCACGCTTCTCCATCTGGCAATCTGATGGAAGAGTCTGGGTTTGGCGGATGCCAGGAGAACGGTACTTGTCCGACTGCATCATGCCAAGTTTAAAGTTTGGTGGAGGGGGGATTATGGTGTGGGGATGTTTTTCAGGAGCTGAGCTTGGCCCCTTAGTTCCAGTGAAAAGAACTCTGAATGCTTCAGCTTACCAAGACATTCTGGACAATTCCATGCTCCCAACTTTGTGGGACCAGTTTGGAGCTGGCCCCTTCCTCTTCCAACATGACTGTGCACCAGTGCACAAAGCAGGTCCATGAAGACCTGGATGCAGAGTCTGGTGTGGAGGAACTGGACTGGCCTGCACAGAGTCCTGACCTCAACCCCATAGAACATCTTTGGGATGAATCAGAGCGGAGACTGAGAGCCAGTCCTTCTCATCCAACATCAGTGTGACCTCACAAATGTGCTTCTGGAAAACGGTCCAAGATTCCCATAAACAATCCTAAACTTTGTGGACATCCTTCCCAGAAGATGAAGCTGTTCTAGCTGCAAAGGTGGACCAACGTCATATTGACTGGACCCAATGGATCAGGAATGGGATGTTACTGAAGCTCATATGAGAGTCAAGGTAGGTGAGCTAACAATTTGGGCAATATAGTGTATTTCACTATAGTGAAATCAGCAGAATGGCATCGAATCATCTCCCACCCAGAGTCCATCCCGCCTTCCTTTTCTCACTCTGTCATATATATATTTTTTCCATGTTTCCTTACTTTTTTTCAGGCATTGTCACTCTGTCAGGTGAGATGGTGCATGTGTGTTTGGGGTAGGGGCATGCTGGTGAAACACCAGCTTGGACAGGTACGGTTACCAAGGAAACAGGTCTGTGGACAGGTCTTGGAAAAAAAGGACAAACTGTTGCATTCGTGTTTCCCGTTTCACAGCCAGCAGTAATTACTTTATTGTGGACAGCTGAGAGAGAATCGGGGAGGCTTCATAAAGGAAGCAGAGTGAACCCAAATACACAACCACACTTAAGAAAACAAGCCCAGAATCCTGCATCCACACTCAGGATGGGGATTGAATGAAAGAGGAGATTAGAATTAATTGATTTTTAGCAAGACTATTCTTTTTATTAATTAACTTATATCAACGCTAATTATAAATTGGACAAACATGAATTTGTTTGAATTAAATCACAATGAATTGGCTTGAACTGATTATGTCTGTAAAGTGCTTTGAGATGTTCTGAATTGGTGCTATAGAAACCCGGAAACACACAGTTGCTGTTGTTTGCTATTGTCCTGAGGACCCCTCCTCCAGCCACATAAGCAGGTGGGCAGTTCTCAGATGCACTCAGCGTTGCAGTCTCCAGTAAAAATGAAATGCAGTCAGATTCACTGGTTGATGCTCATTTCTTCACTTTTTCACCATGTGCTTGGAGTGATCCAATATTTAATCCCACATGAAGACATGCTACCTCTGTTTCCTGTCTATGTAAAACCTCATTTTCAAGTATAGGTCGAGGACATGCCCAAAGATCCATGCTGCCTTCAAATCTGTGTTGTATATATAGATATGTGTATATTAGGAGTGTAACAATACATCAATCTAAATCAATACATCAATATAGATTGATGTATTGATCGTAGATCAATCCAAAAACCCAATATTGACAAAAAATCGACATCTAACCCACTTTTATTATGAAAATGGTTTAATTTTGAAGGTCCTCTGACACAATATTTTGACAACAAAATCCATGTTTATAGTTGTGCAGTGGATAAATGTGACACTGGGAGATTGTACAGCAAAGCTTACAGTTGTGTTATAAAAAACAATAACCTTGTTTATAACTTGTTATGTAGTTTTATATCGTTTCATATTGATCGGTATATCGTAAATCAAATCAAATCGAAATTGTATCGTGACTGACTGTGAGATTTCGTCAGATATCGAATCGCCTATCCACTGTATCAATTATACTGTATATACTGTATATATAGGTATTTCAGTATAAATGATCTAAAATAAGTTATTCAAAATAATTTGACAGTTTGATTTTGGAATACCTGTGACATCATAACATCATCACTTATATGAATTAATTATATTTAACCTATAAATGTGTACATAACTATTTTTCATAGCATAAAACTGTGCATTGTGGTTAACACAGATTGACGTACACCTATGAATTCAGTCTTAGTGAGGACGTTTTGACATGGTAGCAAGTTTCAACAGACCACTGACATCATCACTTTGTGTGCCTGGCCTGTACCACCACAATCACTGTGTTTGGAGCATCTGGTCCCTTCCTTCTTTCACCTAATGGTATGATTCCAGGCTGTCCTTGCATGTGATTGGATGGTGGGCATCAAACCAACAGAGCTGAGCAGTTGAAGGTTTGGCTTTCCACAACAGTTGTCAGCACTTCTAATTTGCCACAGTCGCCTCTTAAAGGGACAAGAGGCAGGTGTTTAAAAACAAACAAACATGCATGTCCTTTTTTTTTTCATACTAATGGGTGATGAAGCACTAAATACCAAAAAGAACGTTTCCACCCACGTTTCTCTCCGTTGCCTTGAACAGGCTGTGTGCTGCAAAATGCGCTGTCATTTGGTGTCCGAATGTCCCGCGCTGCCCTGCGGACGTGATGTCAAATGACGCTACATCCGCAGTTTTGATCCAGGAAGAAGCCGGTCGCGGTAAATTCAAACACTGTAAGCGATAGTTATGGATTCTTCTGCCGTCAGCAAACGATCCAGATCAACTGAAAGACACTAAAAAGTGTAATTACGAAGAAAAAGGTGAGTAAACAACATTATAGCTTCAGTTTGTGCTCCCGTGATGGCTTGGCTCGTGGCTGCAGTTACCTGAAGCGCCAGTCGCGAGTTTAATTTCTTAATCTTGCCTCTAGTCCCTTTAAATCTGGCTCATTTGTGAATAACGCATCACTAGCGTGCAGATATGAACTCCTGTCCTGCTTCCAATTACAGTGGATCTGAAGAAGCCTCTGACTGAAGCCCCTCATGTTACTGTCACACATGCACTGGAGCAAATTTTCTACTCATATTCTGTAGTGGTGATGCGTGCAAGATTTACTCTGGTCTCTGCAGAGATTTTCCACCCAGGCCTTTAATAAACTCTCCACATCATGTGTGTGTGATTTATTCTAAACATTAAGTTACTCATTTTTGTGTTGTTACACAGGACCTATCATCAAACAGATGTAAGAGTAAATACTAGTTTTCACAACTTAATGATTGAGTAGCACAGAATTAGTAACAACACCATCACTAATAATTTAAACCATACTGAGCAGTCACTAAGAGGTCCTACATTATTTATGATTATTTACTCTTCTTAAGTCCCCAAGTAAAGTGGAGCATTATACAGAATGACAAATGAGTGCTTAATTATGACTTAGTCATTATCTGTCCATTAGTTATCTTTTATGTCTCTTCAAGTAAAGTGGCTCATTACACGGAGTATTTCATTATCAAGACTTTTTTTTTTCATTATCTCTTTACATTATTGGTTATTGGTGCAGCTTTGAACTCAGTGATTTCCTCTCATTACTTCATAGCTGAATCCCACACTGCTCTGACTGACCAGCTGCTCTGTTGAAATGCGTAGTTTCTTAACCACAGACTCTGTTTTTAGTGCTGTTAACAGTCTAACACGCTTCAGCCGGAACTGGACCCAGTACAGGAACAGACTCATGCAGAGGTTCATGTGTCCCACTTAGTGTTTTCATGCAATGTAATTGTTACTCTGAGACTTATCGGGGTACAGTATGTTCAAAAGGACTGAAAGGTGCAGACACTGTGAGAGGAGGTTGGCAGTGGAAATCTAAAATGTGTCCTGGTAATAAAACTAGCTTCTTTACTTCACCGTAGTGACTGACTCAGCAAATTAAGCTAAAAAGAAGATTTTAGCAGTGTTAGAGATTGTTTTAAACTTATGGTTCCTTCTGATTTTAGTGCTGCAAACAAAAAGAGAGAAAATGTGGACAGATATGTTTCATTTATGCTCCCACACCTGCACCTTTTAACTCAGTCCAGTCTTGGAAAAGTTACTTTCCAGAGACTATAATGAATATAATGAAAAATGTGTGGAAATAAGCCTGCCCGGATCCTCTCTACCTCTTAGTTTGGGTATGTAGGATGACTATATTATAAACTCTTTTTACAGTTATTCAATTTAAAAATATAGAAGTAATTTTTAAAAGACTTTTCTCCATTAACAAATGAATAAAAGTAAATAAATAAGTAAACAAGAATGAAAAAAAAAAAAATCCAAAGTACTGAAAGCTTTTTGGGATTTATTTCTGAATATTTTGGGAAAAAAATGATGGTAGGTTTCAGTAGATTTCACCAATCTTATGGTGTTATGGTAACATGATCCCCCCACCCAGCAAAAGTTGGTTGAAAAGACATCATGTCCATCCATTGAAAACATTGAAACAACGTTTTGATTTGGTTGAAAAGTGAAAGGTGAAAAACCGTCTTTCAATTAGACATTGAAAAGATGTTTTTTGACGACTTTTCAATGTCTAATATTGGGCTAAATTTGGACCAAATCAGACGGTCCAAACTCCCCCCCCATTCTCAACATCTATTTTTAGGCTTAAATATGGCTAAGACGGACCGGCCAGATTTAGCCCAAAAAGCAACGTTGTGTTTGGTACCAGAGTTATATGAAAGCTTTTAAGTGAAGGATTTCCAGTTTGTCAAGAAATGTGGGGAAAAAAAGACAAGTTGTTTTAAAACTGCTCAGAAATGAAAAACCATCAGAACCGTGCATATTTTTCTTCTGGGTAGAACGTACTCGGGATCAAAGTCCAACAGAAGGACCACTGTGCAGCAACCGATCCAAAATCCAGGCCTGGTGATGGTTCGGCTTTGTACCAGTGTCATAACAATCCTTGTTCACACTTCTGTGATGGCAGCGTTGACCAGTTTGTGGAGGTTTTGGAACAACACGTCCTTCCTTCAGGGATGTGACAGTGTGTCTTAAAGAAGACTGGAAGTGTTTCTGGCTGCTTTTATTGATCGTGTCATGTTGGATACTGTATCATTAATGTTCTTTAAGTTCATGTTACCTTGTTGCACTGTGGCTGGGAAAGTCATTTATCCATCCATCTATTTTCTTGCCACTTGTTTGGGGCAGCTGGCCACATTTGCCAGCTCATCCAGGGGGATCCTAAGGTGTCCCAGGCCAGCCTCAAGATATAGTCCCTCCTGGGTGTCTTACCAGTGAGATGTGCCTGGAATACCTCACCAGAGGGATGCCCATCCTGTGGAGGAAACTCATTTTGGCTGCTAGCATCCCTTCCCATCCTTACCCAGAGCCCATGACCACAGGTGAGGGTAGGAATGTAGATTGACTGGCAAATTACAAGCCTCAGTGTTAGGCGACAAATAATGAGAATAGTTTGAATTATACAGTAGAGGCCTTCATTGTTTCTTTCCTCTGAATTTTTACGATGCTGTATCTGCTAAACATGATAACAATAACTCTCTCACCGACTGTAGATGCATGTTATCAACAATGACCATAGCAGTATATGTTGCAGCTGCAGGTTCTCAGTCTATGAGGGAGGAAAAGGTAAGTTTTAGGGGTGTAAACTAAGTGAACTTTGTTACAGAAACATTCACTGTAAATGCAAACAATTTCCTCACTAAAGATAATTAGTGCATTGAAGGAATAGTACACTCAGACAATGATGTTCCTTCATTTTCTACTCACCCTCATGCTGAGCAAGACTCAGATGCCTCAAATGCAGCCGGAGATCGGACGGGTTTCATTTTCCCCCAACTTTCATATGATGGAGTTCACCGGCGACTGAACCAAAAAGGTCCATAAAAGTCCACAAAAACTTGTCTATATTCTTCCATACTGCTCGTCCAATGTAATCCAAGTGTCCTGAGTGGGTAGCGTCCAGAATTTACTTGAAACAACATCATTTGGTTTATTTTCATAGTTTAAACAGTTCTACATCTAGCACCCGTGAAGCGCGCACATGCGAGTTCACAGCACTACAGAAGCCGCGGCAGACAAGATCACACATTCTCTTTTTCTTTCTTTCTTTGTTTTAAATCAATAGCCAACCTCTTTTGTGTTTGTTCGCAGCTCGTTCGCTCTCGGCTCAATGTAAACAGCGAGTTTCTTCTACTACGCTTGCATTATCAGCAGAGTAGGCGCTGAATGCTGCAGCTTTGTTGTGAACGCATTGCATAGAAACGTCAATGTTCGACTGTTTAGGCTATAAAAATCTACTAAATGAAGTCGTTTCAGGACTCAGGACACTTGGATTACATTGGACGAGCAGTATGGAGGAATACTGACAAGTTTTTGTGGACTTTTATGGATCTTTTTTGGTTCAGTCGCCGGTGAACTCCATTATGAAAGTTGGTGGAAAACTAAAAACTGTCCGATCTCCAGCTGCATTTGAGAAATTGAAGAAGTGTCTTCCTCAGCATAAGAGTGAGTAGAAAATGAACGCACATCATTCTGAGGGTGGACTACTCCTTTAAATGATAAGTTTCTTTTTTCCCAACCTGGACCTTATTTCTAGGAGTATATATGTGCATTTACTCACCGGTAAAGTGTCTGCATCACTTTGACTCCTTGAGACGATATTACTTTGAGTCGCTTTTAGTGAACGTCCAGTATCATGGCGGAGACGGGGCAGCCACTATATAACCCCAGCTTTACACCTGGTCCGTGACGTGAGCGCAGCGCAGCGGCTCGCCCATGTAATCAATGGTTTGAAACATATTTATCACGCCGCGGCGCGTGAGCAGTCCGTCGTCGCTCTGGCAAGCCGCGCCGCTGCACTAAAGATACGCGCCAGCTCTATTTTTGACGCTCCACGCACCAACACTGCGTCAATTTCAGTAGTTCAGATCGAACCAGACAAGAAGTCAGACACAGGTTCAGCGTAAAATATCCGGTAACTTCCTAAACAAAAGCCACTGTGCAGCTTTTAAACTGCTGGACTACCTGAACATGACAGCATCTCCGTGTCCACAAGGTTACAGTGAAATAAAAAACCATGATGCATGAACATGTGGACAAAGCCGCTGCGCTGCGCTGCGCTGCGTTGCGCTGCGTTGCGCTGCGCTGCGTTCACGTCACGGACCAGGTGTAAAGCCGGGGTAAGACATTATCTGCAGCAAAACTCCTTTATTTTCGCCAATACTTTAAGTTAAATGGACGAACAAACGAGTACTATTGTTCTGTGAGTCCAGATTTAGCTTTCCGTTAGTTATCAGGGTTCTACACACTTTTCAGGGCCGTGCGGTCATGATAGGCGCTTCCTAGTACAGCTGAGACGAGCAGCTCGCTTCCCAGACAACAACAAAAACACAATTTGTGAAACTCTGAACTCACAGGACAATAGTACTCATCCGTTCGTTATTCTACTTAAAGCATTGATGAAATGAAGGAGTTTTACTGCAGATAATGTCTTATATAGTGGCTGCCCCGTCTCCACCATGATACCAGACGTTCACCGAAAAGCAGCTCAACATAATATCTTCCCAATGACTCAAAGTGATGCAGAAACTTACCGGTGAGTAAATGCACGTATAAACTCCTAGAAATAAGGTCCAGGTTGAAAAAAAAGCAACTTATCCTTTAAACTTAATTCATGCTAGTTTTTCAAATTTACTTTCTCACATCAAGGTTACTGTACTTTTTACCTTCGTACTTGTCTAATCAAGTACCATGTACTTGGTTTTTCTGGGTGTGCACAACACCTGTACACACCTGTTCCTGACAGTACTTATTTCCCATTGTGCTTTGCGGCACCCTCTGTTCTGTTCTGCACCATGAGTTAAAGGGACTTGAGGCAAGATTAAGAAACCAAACTTGCGACTGCCGCGACTGGCGTTTCAGGTAACTGCAGCCACGAGCCAAGCCGTCACGGGAGCACAAACTGAAGCTATAATGTTGTTTACTTACCTTTTTCTTCATAGTTACACTTTTTAGTGTCTTTCAGTTGATCTGGATCGTTTGCTGACGGCAGAATAATCTGTAACTATCGCTTACAGTGTTTGAATTTACCGCGACCGTCTTCTTCCTGTATCAAAACTGCGGATGTAGGTCATTTGACGTCACGTCCGCAGGGCAGCGCGGGAAATTCGGACACCGAATTGCAGCGCTTAATGCAGCACACAGCCTGTTCAAGGCAACGGAGAGAAACATGGGTGGAAACGTTCTTTTTGGTATTTAGCGCTTCATCACCCATTAGTATGAAAAAATGGACATTCATGTTTGTTTGTTTTTAAATTCCTGCCTCAAGTCCCTTTAAATGTTCATGTAATCCCATGATGCCATCCCCATTTCTCATCTCACACATTGGTTCAGGTTGTACAGATCTCACCCTTAGTGAGACCGTGTGGCACACGCAGAATGAGGTATCCTACTGAGTAACGTGCTGCTCTTGCCTCATGGACTTGAACATCATGACACTGATTTCATGTTGTGGTTCAGCAGAAAAATTGAAAACAGACAAACAAAAGATAAAACAAGTAAACATGTGTGATGGTGCTCCTGAACTAAAAAATTTAATGAGCAACACTTTGAGGAAATCACTTGAATCAGGAGTTTCCTGTAATGTTTAACCAAACTCCTGTTGACAGGTATGTTGGTCCACTGTTTATGAGCAAGGTGCTTTAACTTGTCTGAAAGTTTTGTTTGTTTGTTGTTTTTTTTTAAAATTATTATTACTTTTTTCCTGTTTCTTGTTATTTGAATTACTATTGTGAATTTATCCTTTTCTGTAATGGGAGGATGTAGACTTTCAAGCACATCTGTATACTGACATATATTAAGTGGGGACAACATTGGAAAAAAAAAATTACAGCTCACTCAAATACAATAATTTCATAATAATTTCCATAATTAAGTTAGTTTACTTACTTTTCCCAAGGCAATTGATTTCCTAAATTTTTAAGTAAACATAACTGCTTTAATATTTACAGTGTTGTGGCTTACTGGTTCTGCCAAAAGGATCTGGGTGGGGCCACTGTCAGCTATTAATAACGTTAAATACAGATTTCCCATTTAATTGGCTGCACTGAGCATATCAATCTTTCATCCCAGCAAAGTGAAACGGTTGCACACCAATCTGATCAGACAACATTTCCAGCAGCGACTAAGCTAGTTAAACACATAAGAGTGTTGCATCAATACCAATCTCTGTAAAGTGAAACCCGAGGGGGGACTTCTCACCACAGAGAATAGCAGCTTCAAAGCAACAACACATGCTTGCAAAGTGATTGAAACATCCATTTATTCCTGATCTCATTGGTGTTTGGCTGATTTCCTTTGTCCTTGTTCTATAAGGATATTTGTTCTTATAAAATCTTTGCATAAAAAAGGAAATCTATCTGAAGGAGGAGGAGGAAAGAAATATAATGTTTAGTTGTATTACAGAGAGAAAAAAAAAACACACCAACTTCCATCATCTTTAGGTAATGAACTGAAAAGTTTTGGGAAAATGTCATTTATGCACCATTTTAATATAATGAGTTAGACTCGACCCTTTAACTGCCTGCTCTACGCTGAATTGTAAAAATAACAATTCCTTTTTTTTTTTTTTTTTTATAAAAAAGCATTAAAGGGAACTGATAAAAAAAACCTGGATCCAGACGAGGGTCCGGTAGGTTCATACTGGGTCATGAGGTCACTGATGTGTTTTTGTCCTAAACCATTCAGAGCTAAATTTTTGTTGAGCAACACTTTGAGACAATCACTGCAATCAGGTGTTTTCTGTAACGTTCAGAAAGGCTTCTGCACCTGTTGACATGTTGGTCCACCGTTTATGGAAAAGGTGCTCTAATGTGCCCAGGACAGTTTTGATTGTTAGATTTTTTTTTTTATTACTTTTTAAAACCAAAATTCAAAAGCAATAATTTATTCCACTAAATTATAATTTTGTAAATTTTTATTTATTAGTTTCTTTAGTTTCATGTAGGGCTGGGAATCACCAGGTGCCTCGCAATACGATGCTATCACGATATTTTGCCTGCGATAACGATATCACGATACAGCAATTCTGCAATTATCAATATATTGCAATAAATTTAGTCCACACACACCACAGTATGTGTCCCTGAAGACATTCTTAATTTACTGACCAAAATTAATCTTATTATCAATCAGTTGCACGTTTGTGACATCAATTCATATGAAATGAGCAAAACACTAAAACGAAATGCAGTGGTTCTTCTTCAAGGAGCATGTGAAAAACAAACATTTCAGTCAGTGTATTATAATCTTAAACAACTGGGTGGTCTATGAAAATCTAGACACACAAGTTTCAAGGATAACTGAAGGACTCAAAGTAATGCAGAAACTTTACCGGTGATTAAATGAACGTAAAAACTTCTAGAAATAAGGTCCAGGTTGAAAAAAAAGAAAGTTATCCTTTAACCTGAACCTGCAGACTGCACATAGGTATCAGTGCTAATGCAGGGACTTTTCATGCTGGCCCGTTGCAGATAGAACAACAAAATAGTAAAAAAAAGTAAAATAGTAAAAAATATAGATATGCCGTTTTTTTAATATCTATATGATATCACAACATGAAATATCACGATATTTCAGTGTGTCGATATTTTGTCACACCCCTAGTTTAATGTTACTTGAATTATTATTGTGAATTTAGCCTTTTTTTAATTGGAGGGTATGAATAATTTTGAGGACGACTGTAGATGCTTAGCCTTTGTTTGTTAAGACACACACACACACACATATATATATATATATGTATCTATCTATATATAGATATAAATCTATCTATAGTGCAGAATTATTAGGCAAATGAGTATTTTGACCACATCATCCTCTTCATGCATGTTGTCTCACTCCAAGCTGTATAGGCCCAAAGCCTCCTACCAATTAAGCATATCAGGTGATGTGCATCTCTGCAATGAAAAGGGGTGTGGTCTAATGACATCAACACCCTATATCAGCTGTATAAGGAAATCATAATTATTAGGCAACTTCCTTTCCTTTGGCAAAATGGGTCAGAAGAGGGACTTGCCAGGCTCCAAGAAGTTAAAAATAGTGAGATATCTTGCAGAGGGATGCAGCACTCTTAAAATTGGGTCAAATGGTCAAGGTAAGAAAGGCTGAAAAACCACCACCACTGAACAAGACACACAAGCTGAAACGTCAAGACTGGACCAAGAAATATCTCAAGACTGATTTTTCTAAGGTTTTATGGAATGATGAAATGAGAGTGAGTCTTGATGGGCCAGATGGATGGGCCGTGGCTGGATCGGTAAAGGCCAGAGAGCTCCAGTCCCACTCAGACGCCAGCAAGGTGGAGGTGGGGTACTGGTATGGGCTGGTATCATCAAAGATGAGCTTGTGGGGCCTTTTCCGGTCGAGGATGGAGTGAAGCTCAACTCCCAGTCCTACTGCCAGTTCCTGGAAGACACCTTCTTCAAGCAGTGGTACAGGAAGAAGTCTGCATCCTTCAAGAAAAACATGATTTTCATGCAGGACAATGCTCCATCACACGCATCCAAGTACTCCACAGCGTGGCTGCAAGAAAGGGTCTAAAAGAAGAAAAACTAATGACATGGCCTCCTTGTTCACCTGATCTGAACCCCATAGAGAACCTGTGGTCCCTCATCAAATGTGAGATTTACAAGGAGGGAAAACAGTCCACCTCTCTGAACAGTGTCTGGGAGGCTGTGGTTGCTGCTGCACGCAATGTTGATGGTGAACAGATCAAAACACTGACAGGATCCATGGATGGCAGCTTTTGCGTGTCCTTGCAAAGAAAGGTGGCTATATTGGTCACTGATTTGCTTTTGTTTTTGAATGTCAGAAATATATATTTGTGAATGTTGAGCTGTTATATTGGTTTCCCTGGTGAAAATAAATAACTGAAATGGGTATATATTTGTTTTTTGTTAAGTTGCCTAATAATTATGTTTGCCTAATAAACCTGATATAGGGTGTTGATGTCATTAGACCCACAGCCCTTCTCATTACAGAGATGCACATCACCTGATATGCTTAATTGGTAGTAGGCTTTGGGCCAATACAGCTTGGAGTAAGACAACATGCATAAAGAGGATGATGTGGTCAAAATACTCATTTGCCTAATAATTCTGCACTCCCTGTATATATGTATATACATACATACATACACATATGCATACGTGTGTGTAATGTATAAGAGGTGGTACTTTAATGTGTTAAATAATGTGCTGATTAATTAATCCCAAAAAACTACCAGATTTGGTCACAGTTTTCATTCTGGACAAGGTGGAACAATTTCCGGTTACTCTGATTACGCAGGTTTGCACATCAGAGCTTTCTTGCTATATTTAACGAATTTTCATACCACTTAACCCCCAGTGACTTTTTCTTTTTACAGGGACGAGCAACAAACCTAGTATCTTTTTTTTCTTTTTTTTTTATTTTGGTGTTATTGTAGACTTCTGGAGACAGATGTGAAAAACAAAACAAAATATCAAATTGAGGATACCATTAGACGTGAAAGGATGTATGGTTTACTCCTCTCTATGAGCAGGGGGTGCTGCCACAGGCGTCTCCCCCGCCCCATACACTGGACAGGGGCTCAGGTGTGGCGCAGCATCAGTTCCAGCTGCAGTAAGCAGATGTTCACCTCTGCTCCTTGAACCAGGCTGAAAATGAAATGCTTCATCTATATACTGTAAACAAGGCCCATAAATATGTGACTGAGACAGAATATTGGTGAAACTGTACATTTCTCTTTGGAAATTTCAGGTTGTTTATAATGTTTTTCAAACAGAATAGTTCATGAAATCTAAACATCTCTACTTGCACTTTTTTTGCACAACTACAAGTAAAAAAGTTTGGAGTTTTCTTTATTTCCAGGTTATTATCATATAATTTCTGGCCCCGCCTAGTGGAGATTAAATTGTGTTGTATGTGGCCGCTGAAATAAATAAGTTTGATATCCTTTATTTACAATGAGATGCACCACACAGTCATCTCTCTGGCATCAGTTTCACTGACTAGACATTTCCCCAACTCTTCACATGTCCTGCTCTGTAATGGGAATTCTTTCTCATTTTTCCCCAGTACAGTCGCAGTCCTGCTCAGCAGGGCGTCACCTTCATCATTAGAGGAGGAACCAGCAAACTGTTGTCAGATGAGTGTCTGGGGGATCCAGCTCTGCTGTTCGTCTGGAGATAGCTTTTACGACGGGCGAGCTGGGAAAGGCCGGGCCCTCATCAACCTCCCCGACTCCACCGAGCCAGGTGGAGCACACGTGCATTCATTAGCGCCCTTTAATGAGGAGCAGATGCAATAATGCCACCTCTCACTCTATCACTCTTCCACACAAAGAGCTGTGCGTGAGGACAGACACGCACACACATGTACTCTGAAAATACACAAACACTGAAGCTGATACTGCAGGAGGTCATGTTGATGTGTATTTACACTCAGACACACACACCTCCACTGGCAGCCCTTCATGCTGACAGACTTTCTCACATTAAAACACATGAAAACACACACGGCACACACATACCGAGGCTCATTCAGTCCTATCATGGAGGGGTGGAATAAGGATGAAGGGGGGGTCTTTCACACCTCAGACCTGTGGGCCTCATTTGTCCAATTTAGATGAATGACTGAGATCATATATCATTCCCCTTACGTCAGGCTATTTTTATCTTGAGGGAAGTTGGTGCATGAGGGCTGCAGGAGCCAGAAAAACGGCCCATCTGTGGATCTGGATGGAGCTGATTCTGGTGTCAACCTCTCATTAGGCTGCATGCTTCGTCAAACTGGGAAATCCAGCAGTCCGTGTGCAAGAGTTTGTTTGTTCTCCGTTCTAGCAGGAATGAACTGTTTATATGAGCCCGTTAAACCTGGAAGATGTTCGTGTGCAGCAACATGAATCTGGACCAGGGTGTCCAACTCAACTTGGTTCCGATCCGCATACAGCAAAATGCAGTGGGCCTGGAAAGCAATAACATCTAAATTAGGGATGCACAATATAATCAGCCCCCCTATCGGTATCGGTCTATATCGGCCTTAAAACTGAGTATCGGCCATCCGACCAATATTTAACCGATATTTAACTGATCAGGCTGCTGTTTCTAAAGTCTAAAAAAAACAAAAACAACTTCTTCTTCGAAAACTTCTTTTTGTTACAGACTTTAAGACTTCTAAACACAGTTTCTTTTAGGGTGTTCTGTGTGAACAGTTTATACACGGTCATTTGTGTAAATAACCAAATATGAGGGCTGGGAAAAAATATTGATACACTGAAATATCGCAATATTTTCATATGCAGATTTCATATTGATATTTGAAAACGCAATACTCATCTATTTATCAACGCAATCTCGTTAGATTTCATCGTACTCTTACGAAATCTCGCATGATTTCATGAAAACCCGCAAGATTTCATAACAAAATGACAAAATCTCGCGAGATGTTGTTAGCAAAATAGATCGATCCCGCATTTTTAAATATCAATGATATCAGCATACGAAAATATTGCAATTTTTCAGTGTATCAATATTTTTCCCCCCACCCCTACCAAATATCCTCTGTTTTTGGGTATTGTTTTTTTTTTCTCAGAGAGAAGAAAATGCAGCCGGCTCTAGGATATACCGCACATATCCTATTCGTTTTGTTGGAACAACTGTCATTAGGTTTGACTTGTTATACATAACACAAGTTGAGGTATTTTTCTAATTTTGCACAAGGTATAAGTATTACATAATTTATTTTTCAGCTTTAATATCTGTATCGATATCAGTTAAAACTATCAGATAATGGCATATCTGATAACGGCCAAAATACCTCAATATTGTGCGTAATATAATTTTTTTTCCTTTGTTGTCGTGCAGAGAAGTGCAAGTACATTATTTAGATGTTTCAGTTTAATAAACTATCCCTTAAAAAAAAAATACCAGTGCCGTTTCAACATTATCTTTCCTCAGTTACACATTTTCTCCTTTTATCTGATTTTTTTCTAGTTATTTTATGTCTTCATTCTATATTTTTAAAGGTGATAGCAACAAGTTTAATTCCTCCCCGCCAGTAGGTGGTGCACACACACTCGGTTACTCCATTAGCTTTAGCAACATTACAGAACCGGCTAACTGTTAATTTGAATCAGTAAATGTTAAACTTACATGTCCAGGAGGAAAGCAGCAACCTCCAGGGGGCTTTTGAGCCCCTTCGCTCCCTTCATCCTCATCCTGTTTCATTTTTTTGTCCGCTTGAATTTGATAAATGTAAGGCAAGGAAGATGCTATTTCTACACATAGTAATCAAAGTAGCAACTCCAGACCTAATGCTAACAGCAAAGAATCCCAACGTTGACAGAATAATCAGATGTAAATATTTGTTTTTTGGGACCCATCAAAATTAATGAAACAATTATTTATATGCTATAAAAAATTGGTTTATATTAATACTTTTATCCTGCACAATGCTAGATGTTCTGTGGATGTATCATTTTTTTAAAAAAATTTCGATGTTTCGATGAAAAAGCTGTAGCCATCACCTTTAATATACAGTATAATCTATATAAGAATATGTAATACTATATATTCATGTGTATTACAAAAATATTCATATTATGATATGCAAATATATGTTTATATTAGGAATGTTTGATTTTGGCTTTTTTTTTTTTTTTTTTTTTTTTTTTGCCAAGATCCAATATCAACCGATACTGATATATCTGGACAACTGTGAGGTTGTATCTCTCATATTTTGAGAAATACAACTATATTCTGTTCTGAGAGCAAAGACCCCAAAATCTCCTTTACTCAGCCAGAGGAGTTCATTTTGGACATCTGGCTACCAGATATCAGATACTAGCAGGTATTAAATACTACCATATATCAGCTACTAGCAGGTATTAAATACTACCAGATATCAGATACTAGCAGGCATCAGCCAACATGTGTCTAATTCTAATGTTTCTGACAACTTGGTAACTTAACCAACAACTTAAAACCAGACATATTATCAGCTTCAAAGCAGGTCAGTCTGTAGCAGCAGCAGCTGCACCGTAGTCACATGACTCTGAAAGGAATGCTGGGAAATGAAGTTCTTACTCAATAACAGGGACTTTTATACATCCTGGAACGGTGCTAATGGAACAAGATCTCATGAGATTTCTTTGTTCCATTACAAAATCTCACCATTATCAGCCCATAATGTCGGTAGGCCAATGATGTTGGACATCCCTATTTTATATCTTTTTTTTTAATATATATATATATATATATATATATATATATATATATATATATATATATATATGTGATAGTGTGGGGTCCCTTCACTATGCCTCCAATTGATCATGCGCCCTGGCTATTTGGCCACGGGGATGTCCCTTTGGCTGACTGGTTAGCACGCATGGCTCTCACCCAGAAGTCTGGGGATCAAATCCCGCCCGGGCCCTCCGTTGCATACCTTGCCACATTTGAATATGGCAAGGTACCAAGACTCCCGGGTCAGAGTCATGTGCGCTAACCAGTCAGCCAAAGGGACATCCTTGTGGCCAAGCAGCCAGGGTGCATGATCTATTGGAGGCACAGTGACAGGACCCCACACTGTCACATCTCTCCACTTCTTTCCACAAGCACGTCCTCGTGCTCTGCGCAGGGTGCCACCAATTATGAATCAATAGACTGTTTACCAGCGTCGCACATGGATCCTGCTGACAACGCCAGAATGTGGCAAAGCACGCAACGGAGGGCCCGGGTGGGATTTCATCCCCAGACTCCCGGGTCAGAGTCATGCGCACTAACCATTCAGCCAAAGGGACATCCTTGTGGCCAAGGACGCATGATCTATCGAAGGCATAGTGACAGGACCCCACAATTGTCACATCTATATTAAATACATTTATGAAAATAAAGTTTTAAATGTAGTTTAACAGAATTGAATAAATAAATAGGGTTTGCAACCCAAAAGTTACTTTATTTTCTTTATCTAGCATTCCACAGTCAATTGTCAGCTGTATTGGAAAATGGAAGGAAACTTTGACCAACTTTCTGCAGTCAATCACTGCAGACCTCCAAACTTCATGTGGCCCTCAGATCAGCTCAAGAACAGTGACAGAGAGCTTCATGGAATGGGTTTCCATGGCGATCAGCTGCATCCATCCATACATCACCAAGTGCAACGCAAAGCGTGGATGCAGTGGTGGAAAGCAGCCGCCACTGAACTCTAGAGCAGTGGAGGCGTTCTCTGGAGGGATGAATCGCACTTCTCCATCTGGCAATCTGATGGAGGAGTCTGGGTTTGGCGGTTGCCAGGAGAACAGTACTTGTCCGACTGCATTGTGCCAAGTGTAAAGTTTGGTGGAGGGGGGATTATGGTGTGGGGTTGTTTTTCAGGAGCTGGGCTTGGCCCCTTAGTTCCAGTGAAAGGAACTCTGAATGCTTCAGCATACCAAGACATTCTGGACAATTTCATGCTCCCAACTTTGTGGGACCAGTTTGGAGCTGGTCCCTTCCTCTTCCAACATGACTGTGCACCAGTCACAAAGCAGGTCCATAAAGACCTGGATGCAGAGTCTGGTGTGGAGGAACTGGACTGGCCTGCACAGAGTCCTGACCTCAACCCCATAGAACACCTTTGGGATGAATCAGAGCGGAGACTGAGAGCCAGACCTTCTCATCCAACATCAGTGTGACCTCACAAATGTGCTTCTGGAAGATGGTCAAAAACTCCCATAAACAATCCTAAACTTTGTGATCAGCCTTCCCAGAAGATGAAGCTGTTCTAGCTTCAAAGGTGGACATATGTCATATTGAACCCTATGGATCAGGAATGGGATGTCACTGAAACTCATATGCAAGTCAAAGCAGGTGAGATGGTGCTTTTGGCAATATAGTGTCTAACCCCCCAACTGCTTCCTGGGTGCCAGAACATAGAAGCCCATTTTTCATTTGGGATCAATAATGTTGATCTTATGTTATTTTTAAATAAAGTCAGGATATCTATGCATGAAGTTTAACAACTTCTCCTGCCTCCACTCCTCAGTCGTCGTGGTCCTGAGGAGCTGCTGATGAGAAAAGGTGCAGCTGAAATGTCAACGTGTTGTTTTGTGTGTTTGTGTGTGTGTGTGTGTGTGTGTGTGTGTGTATGTTTGAGGTTTGGCATTTCAGACAGAGATATCATTGCAGAGCAGGGTGAGAGGTGCTCGGTGCTGGTTCAGAGAGGGGGTGGGGCATGTGTTCAGTCTCACCCTGAGAGTGCTGGACTGTGGTTTCCTGACTCGAGCGCGGTCTTGCTGCCAGACTGTGCTGGGTGAGTTACTGGGATGCAGGGTAAGAGTTCAAGTCCCCGTGGCTCTGCTTGGTGTCTGGTCCTAAGCTGCTGCCTTGATAAGCGCTGTCACTTTTGGCCTCTTCAGTAGAACCTTCCCAACATGGAAATGCCAGTGTAGGGGCGAGGGCAGAGCTCAGCCCATCGTGGCCTCACCTTGATGTACCTCGGGGCGCCCATGCTTCTTATCAGCACCCGTACATCTGCACAGCCAGTACAATAGGATGTGTGTGTGTAGATAGTGGTTGGAGGGGAGGCAAACGGATGAACAGGGAGGGGAAGACCCAGTATTCCATGAGTCCTGATACTGGTTTGGTGAACTGTTAGATATAAAGGATTAAAAATAAAACCAGAAGGACAGTCAGGTCAGAGCGATTTGTCACCTCAGCACCTCGGTTTCTACAGTCGACCCAGCTTTTGTCTCGCAGGAGGTTTTGCACAGATGCTGCTAGATAAGCCATCAGGCCAACAGCCCTCCACCAATCTCTCTTGCTTCTTCTTGTGTTTGTTTTCTCTGCTTTTCGTGACCTCAGAAATGAGAGCAAGCTGAAACAGAGCCTCATTTTTTGCACTGATGATGAGTTTTTGTATTTGTGGCCGTCTGAGACTCTTCTGGTCTGTGCAACCACACTGCTCCCTCAAAGAGGATAAGTTGATCTATTTTGGATTTAAGTGGATTTCTAAATGCCTCTTTGCATGAGTGTGTTTTTGTGTGCACACAAACATGGCTTTGGGTGTATGTGTGGCTCCACACTTCTATAATTGTGTAAGCCAATGAGGAACTGATAAGCCTAGTGGAGCCAGACGGCAGACTCTTAAAGATGACTGCATTGATAATAAAGGAGAGTTTGGTTTAGGCAACCTCTCCTCCTCCAAACACTTAGAAAACACTCAGTGTATTATTTTTAACTTCAGCTCAGACAGCAAACTGTGTACAAAGCTGCATTTTTCTGAATAAACACTCCTTCAATAAGGCAGGTAAGCAGATTAGTGTCAACACAGCTGGGATAGTGGCTGAAGCTCAGGTTGAATCCTGCTCTGTGTGATGTTATCAGGGCGCTATTTGTTGTCATAACCATCCCAGCGCTGTGGCGCTGCATTCTTCTGCTCCAACTGGTCAGGGCCAACCAAGCCCTTATGGGGCCTGCAGCAGAATTGGATTTGGGGGCACCTATGCACCACCAGTGCTCAACCTTACAAGTGATTGATCATTTTATACACTGTAAATGTAACACACCCTTTCATTTCCATTATTTGTAGTGGCTTACATCAGGGGTTCTCAACCTTTTTCATGATGGGGCCCAAGTTTTCAGTCCAAACTGGTCCAGGGTCCATTCATATTCTAACACTGTATTAGTGTAATGATGTCATTTTAGGTTCATTTATTTATTTATAACTAAACCAAATCCACCTGCCTTTAACAGACTGAACCGAGTTAAATGTGGTGTGATAAACATGAATAAAAATACTTTAAAATATATTGTGAGATCGTCACAAATACATTTATATCACACGAATATAACTCATGGAATAAAATCAGACTCCTACAAGAACAAATGAGAATTAGGCTAAAAACACAAAATCTACATTTTACTACAAAAAAAGAGATAAAATGGTGCAGTAATAGATCACATTGAAAATAAACCTGTAGAAACCTGTAGCTATTTCATTTGTTTAGACGGGCCATTAAAGCACAAAATTTCTTTGGACAATTTATTTATTTAAACTTTCCTTAGAATTTTTTTAAAATTCGTCCAAACAAAACAGACATTTTCAATAGCTGATTTTCTCTCCTTTTTTTCTTAAAAATCTTTTCTTTCCAACGAGTGTTGATGTTTGCTTTCTCGATAAGGCTTGCAGATAGCTATAGCATTAATGTTAGCATTAGCATTAGCTTGTGTTCTATTGAGAGTTCTCAGCTCTGCTTTTGTTATCACCACTCACTGATCCATATTTAATAATTTTGATTAGATTTTTGCCTCTTTAGGGGCCGTTTGGGACCATTGTTATCTTCATTATTTAGTTTAAATAATTCTTTACAAGGTTAGCTACAGGCTAGCTGCTAGCTGAGTGTCTTCTTCTGCTTGTTTGTTGAACTCTGACAAATTAGCGCCACCAGATTGGGGGAAGCTACATTGCAACTCATCCAGTCATAAATAACAGTGAAAATATACAATCTTCGTGGCCCACATGTTTAAAAGGAAAGTTTAGTTTAGCTGAGGTTTAAACCTTACTGTAGTAGCAAATTCAGACAAATAGGGTAGTAGCCTATGTATCTACACTTTTTAATCTGCAATGTGATGTAGGCATGTGACATACTGAATTTGTATTTAAAGTAGATAACACATCAGCATACACATTTAGAGTAAACAAGTTAAACCAGTTTACTTACTGTCCTCAAAACTGGGGGAGGAGGGACAAAAGAGTGCAAAAAGTACAATGTTCCACTACAAAATAGCTTCAAACTGCTGCTAACTTGTCCTTGACTTCGTACGTCAGTGAACCTCAAAGATTTTAGAGTGCTCTGCTGCACAAAAAGAAAAAAGAAGCTGTGCATGCACCATACGTCAGAGGCAGCCAAGATTGATTGAACTTGTATTATTTGCACATGACTTATCCATTGGAGGATATGGTTGTTCTTTTTTTACCCCTGTTCTTGTAGTGCACTCATGTATACGTACACTGTTGCACAAGACTCTGCTCTTTTTATTGCTTTATGTATTAGTTTGTACAGATAATGTTGCACCACTTGTCTCATTTTTCTCATTTTATATTAACTTGCAGCTGAGTGCCCAAGACAAATTTCCCCAAGTGGGACAATAAAGTTAAAGGCTTTAGGCTATAGAAAGTGCTTCTTTCAACAATTTTTTCAATATTAAGTAAAATTGGGTTCACTACCACATATGCTATGATTAATCAAAAGCTTTTAAGTAATAGTTCACCCTCAGAATGATTTAACTTTATTTTCCACTTACCCTGATGGTGAGCAAGACTCTGGAGCACTTTTTTAATATGTCAAATTTAAAAAACTATATTTTTAGAGTCTAAACATTACTACATCGCATGCCCAGCAAGCACGCCGATGCGCATTCACGAAACTATGGAAGCCGCAGCAGACGAGATCGCGCGTTCTCTTTTTCTTTCTTTCTTTCTTTTAGATCAATATCCAACCCCTTCTGTGTTTGTCCCGGATTGTTTAGAGCTCTTGCGCTCTTACCACAATGTAAACAGTGAATTTCTTCTTCTACGCTTGCATTATTGGCAGAGTAGGATCTGAACGCCGAGGCTTCCGTAGTTCCGTGACCGCACATGTGCGCGCTTCATGGACGTAAACAATACTCCTTTTTAGACTCTAAAAATATACTAAATGGCGTAGTTTCTAGTAAATTCTGGACGCTACCCACTCAGGACACTTGGACTACATGGGATGAGCAGTATGGAGGAATATTGACAATTATTTGTGGACTTTTATGGACCTTTTTGGCTCGGACCCTGGCGAACTCCATTGGGGGGAAACGAAGTCGTCCTGATCTCTGGCTGCATTTGACATATTAAAAAAAGTGCTCCAGAGTCTTGCTCACCATCAGGGTAAGTGGAAAATAAAGTTAAATCATTCTGAGGGTGAACTATTCCTTTAAATATATAAATATTATTATACATCAGCTGTGAAAGTAATGGGGTTGAAAAATATCTGTCAATCATCTCTGCATTCCTTAACTGTTTTGTTTGTCTACTGGCTCGTCAATCACTTTTACTACCATAGTAAGAGTGACTGACGGGCAATTCAACGGGGAATAGGCGAGACTGATCAATGAGAGTGATTGATTGGTGAGAGTAATACTGCGTCCCGGAAGCTGCGCGCACTCGTCTGATGTTTACAGCAGGTAGCTAACATCATTCTGCTAGCAGAAGGAGAGGAGAAGGGGGAGGGGGAGAAAATGGGAGGGGGGGGGGAGGGAGGGGAGAAAAGGAAAGGGAGGAAAAGAAGGAACGAGGGCCCAGGGAGGGGGAAGAGGAGAAAAGAGAAAAATGAAGGAAAAGAGAAAAATAAATGAAAAAAAGAAAAAGAAAAAAAAACCCCCTGGGAAAAAAAAACGAAGGAAAAAAACGAAATAAAAAGACGAAATAAGAGATGAAGGGAGAGCGGAGGGTAGATATGGGGGAGATTATCGGAAAGAGCATCCTCGTCGTCCTTCCCATCTTTCCGAATAGGAAACGGGGATGGAATAGGGGGGGGGGGGGGAAGGATGCTGGGGATCTTAATGGGCCGGCGGGGTGGGAGGGGTGAAAGGATAGAGGGGTATAAAGGAAAATAAAGAGGAAAGAGTATATCTAGGGGGATGGGGGATCAAGGGAAGGAAGCAATCCCACTCAATCGGGGGGGTGGCGTGCTTTACACGAAACAACGTTATTTATATTTCTATAGCCTAAACGGCAGAACATCGTTCTGCCTATATATGCACGTTCACGCGAGTTCACGTCACTACAGAAGCCGCGGCAGACGAGGTCGCGCGTTCCTTCTTTCTTTCTTTCTTTCTTTCTTTCTTTTAAATCAATAGCCAATCCCTCTTGTGTTGGTCCTGGTTTGTCCGCAGCTCGTTGATTGGACACGATCGTATATCTCACCGAAATGTTGCTCTTTAAGTCATTTTGTCTTATTTTGAGTGTGATGAGATATTTGACTGGAAATTAGAAAAATATACTTGATAAGATTTGAGTTTTTGCAGTGTGACACTTTATAGTACTCTCATGTGTATTGGAGTTTTTATACTGAGATTATATCAGTAAACAAAGAAGTAAGATATAATTGATTTATTTTGGGAATATTACTGAGGACAGGAGACAGAAATGATGAAGAGGTTAACATAGTATACAAGTAAGTTTTGTGGGTAATATTTTCATCTAAATCATTCAATGATCTGTTTCTGATTTTCCTTAAATATTTATTTTGTAAATATCTTGACATTTCAGGCACACGTTTGCTTATTCTTGGGTTATGCCTCTGCAACTGGAGTCGCCTGGAAATGCAGCTCTTCCAGTCGACTTCTCAGCTAAACCTCCATATTGGGCGAAGAGCTCCAAACATTTGAATGTCTGCGGAGCCTCAGCTTGAGTTTGAGGGGGATCAAAGCGGAGGACAGACAGTGTAGAAGCGAGCTTATCTAAGCGCTGTGGCGGGCGGGGGGTCAGCGAGCTTACAGCAATGATCTCAGTGCTCGGTGACATGATTCCTCCACGGCTGAACTCTGCGTAACTGCGGCCTTGAAGGAAACCGACTGCAAAAAGAGGTTAACATCTAATTGATTTCATGTTGTCAGAGTGCGGATTCTGTCTCTGCCTGTGCAGCATATCTGCACACAAGGACATCACAAGTGTGTGTGTTTGCGTGGCGTCCCTCGCCCCCATCCCTCCTGTCTGTTTTTGAACTTGGAGATGAAGCCATCTGCACAGCTCTCTGGAGACACTGGGCTCCCCCGTCTCTCCTCCATTTTCTGCTCCCGCTGTAATGGGAAAATTGCTCTGTCTTTCCGCTCTAGTTGGGATTGGCAGCGTTGATAAGCACTGCAGGGACAATTAGAGGTAGGAGTTCTCATTGAGAGGCTTTCAAACACTGCTGAGATGTCACTGGCGGCTGATGCCCCCTGGGACATAGCATGGGTTGAAAACGACTCCCTCCTCAGTGAGGTAAAGTCCACTTCTTGGGTGCAGCAACAACCTTCTCTTTTCATTGCTGTAATTGCAATGATTTACCTTCCGCTTGCACTCAGACGGTAAACTGCAGCAGCTGATCTGACGCCTCCATGTTCTTTTTCATGTAGTTCCCATGTGATGCTGGTTGCACACAATGAGGACAACAAAAAGAAGATTTTTTTTCCTCTTTTTTTTCCACCAAGTCTGGTCTTTGTTTGGAAGTGTATGATGAGCCTGTCATTATCTCAGCAGGCTCCAAGCAGCAGAGCTTTACCTTACCGCTCTTCCTATCCCAGAGATGGGGATAAATGAGGGAAATATCTAGCTGTGCTGCAGTCCCTCAACTAATTATTGTTAAAAGGTCTGATATGACTTGGAGGTAGACAGGCAGTGAGAGGCTGGAGCTCATATTCAGGCAGAAATATGAAGGTGTAGAAGGGGCTGGGGGCATTGTTTATGAGCTAAGTGAAGTGGACCATCACAGAGGGAGTCAAGCAAAGGCCAAGTAAGTGATGGAGGGAACGATTAGACGAGAGTGAGGGGGAGTTAAAGGGGTGGGAGAGCAAGAGCAACATTCCTGTGTAGGATTTGATCCCACTTTTCAGTAACAGGACACTCTTGTCTCTGCACGTTGCCCGTATCCAGTTAGAAGCACTCCTGTTTTGCTTTCTGTGTTTTCTGTGCCTTCTCACATCTGCTACTTGTGTTCGCAGCACCAGGTCTCCAGTTTCCTCACGCATCCAGGGTCAAGCAAGTATCAAAAGCCCAACGTGGAGGCCGCCACGTTTCTGTTGAGCTCAGATAAAGCTGCAATAATAACAATGCTAGGTGAGTCTGTGGAGCTCCGTTCACACACACTAATTGGCCATAAATGAGCCCATCTGGTTTGACTTGATGTTGGGTTTAAGCAGCAGGGTAGGAGCTCCCGCTGCACCCTGCTCAGCCCCACAGCCCAGCCAACCACCGAGACCACCAAAGCCGAACTCATAACGTGAAACCTGAACTAGACTTCTCTACAGCAATAAATAACAAAACTGTAGGTATGGCTTGCTCCTAAGCCTTCCCTTAATGGCTGCATGATAAGTAAAGCCTCGGCTAAGACCTTCATTTAGAAGTGTATAATACTCGCGTCTGAGTTTGGGAAAATGAGTCACTAAAGTGAACAGCTGCTACAAATGAAAAAGTTTTACTGTAACAGAAAATGCGATGGGCTGATGATGGTGCTGAGTGCTCCACCAATTGTTGATTTCTCTGGATGGATTAGAAAAATATTCCCATTAATAAATACAATCTTGTTCCTTATGCAGCTGAGAAATGTTGGTTTATTTCTATTTTACTTTTTAAAAACTTGGCAATGGCCTGTTTGTCACGCTCCTCCATCAGCTCCTCTTTTAAAGGAAGAGTACACCAACAGAATAATGTGCCTTCATTTTACACTCACCCTCATGGTGAGCAAGACTCTGGAGCACTTTTTTAATACCTCAAATTCAGCCGGAGATCAGACAGGTTTCCGTTTCCCCCCCAACTTTCATATAATGGAGTTCACTGGCTACTGAACCCAGACGGTCCATAAAAGTCCACAAAAACTTGTCAATAGTCCTCCATACTGCTCATCCAATGTAATCCAAGTGTCCTGAGTGGGTAGCGTCCATAATTTACTCCAAACGACATTATTTAGTTTTTTATTTTTATAGCTTAAACAGTAGAACATCTAGCTGCCGCGAAGTGCGTCCATGCGAGTCCACGACACTACGGAAGCCGCGGCAGACAAAATCGCACATTCTTTTTCTTTCTTTCTTTGTTTTAAATCAATAGTCAACCCCTTTTGTGTTTGTCCCATAGACCGTAAATAAAGAGGGATGAACCTTCCGCTACGTCGCCTACTGGTTTCTGAAGAGCTAAAAATGAAGCCAGGTGGGCGTGTCCCACCGTCACCATCTTGCCGTGTCACGTGTGTCGTCACTCCCGGAAAATACTAAAATGGGCAAAGGCAAGGCCGGCACGAGCTGCGGGCAAATGATTGACAGCTGACGTACTCTGGGCTAAACGCTAACCGAGCTAACTCAAAACTAACAGGAGCTAACGAAGATTAGCCCCCTAAGCGGCGGGGTAAAGGTAAGACACGCTTAGACTTGCTATTATCTGACTAAAAACTGCCGTTGTGCTACTCTGCTACAAACTGAGACCTTACTGAGAGCAAACAAGGAGCTAACTAGGAGCCACCGGTCGGCAGGCCGTCATCCGGTCTGCCGCATGTCAATCAAAAGGACACGCCCTTAATTATGCGTAATGGTCTTTATGCACAGCTCCAGTACTTCCTGAACTCAATACTGAACCTTTGTTTCCTGTGGTTCAAGATTGAATGAACTGATTAATCCAGGTGTGTCTGACCATTTGCTGAGGTCAGACACACCTGGATTAATCAGTTCATCCAATCACAAAATACAGGAAACAAAGTTGCAGTATTAAGTTCAAGAAGTAGTGGAGCTGTGCATAAAGCTCATTTCAAGATTAATTAACATCTAAACGGATGAGTTATCAAAAAAATTCACCCCCCTCACAGTTAACATGAAGGTAAAATTGACCTATTAAACCTAAAATTATTTTTTTGAACCAGGCTGTAAACATGTTTATTTCTGCTGTGAAGTTGGCGTTTTTAACATGGGAGTCTGTGGGGATTTGCTCTGTTTTGCAGCTCCTAGAGGATCAAGGGAGAACTACAAAAAATTACTTCTTCTGGGTAGCCTCATAGTTGGCCACCGGAGGTTGCTGCTTGGTTTGTCCGCAGCTTGGTCGCTCTCAGCACAATGTAAACAGCAAATTTCTTCTTCTACGCTTGCATTATTGGCAGAAAAGGCGCTGAACGCCGTGGCTTCCGTAGCATCATGAACACGCACGAACGTGCAATGTAGGACTGTTTAGGCTATAAGAATTTACTAAATTACACCGTTTCGAGTAAATTATGGACACTACCCACTCAGGACACTTGGATTACATTGGATGAGAAGTATTGAGGTATATGAAATGAAAATGAAATTAAATGAAAATGAAAAATACTTTATTCATCCCAGAAGGGAAATTCAGTATTGTAAAAGCTCACTCTTTTTTTTTTCTTTTTTTTTTAAATAAACAAAAAAGTCAGTCTTGTTCTTTAGGGTGATGCTGCTGGTAGGAATGAATTTCTGTATCTCTCTGTCCTACAGTGAACCTGAAGCAGCCTCCCACTGAACACACTCTGTTGATTCTTCACCGTGTTGTGGAGAGGATGGGAAGTGTCCTCCATCATCTTCATCAGCTTGTGCAGCATTCTTTTCTGAACGATCAGCTCCAGCGGCTCCAGAGTTATCCCCAGCACAGAACCAGCTTTCTTGATCAGCTTGTTTAGTTTCTTCAAGTCTCTGATTCTGATGCTGCTTCCCAGCAGATGCTGCAAAGCTGATGTCACTTTCCACAACAGACTTGTAGAAGATCTGCAACATCTTGGTGCAGACGTTGAATGATCTCAGCTTCCTTAAGAAGTAGAGTCTGCTCTGACCTTTCTTGTAGATGTAGTCAGTGTTGTATTTCCAGTCGAGTCTGTTGTCCAGCTGAACTCCAGGTATTTGTAGTTCTCCACCACCTCCACCTCCTCTTCCAGGATGTAGACAGGACTATGCTGCTTATTCTTGCTCCTCCTGAAGTCAACAATCATCTCTTTAGTCTTGCTGGTATTTAAGATGAGCTGATTGTTACTGCACCATTTCACAAACTGATTGACAAGTTCCCTGTACTCGGCTTCTTGTCCATCACTGATACACCCCACAACTGCAGAGTCATCAGAATATTTCTGCAGATGACAGGACTCAGAGTTGTACTGGAAGTCTGAGGTGTACAGTGTAAAGAGGAATGGTGAGAGTACAGCCCCTTGTGGTGCTCCAGTGCTGCTGACCACCATCTCAGACACACAACCTTTCAGTCTCACAAACTGTGGTCTGTTTGTTAGGTAGTCGTAAATCCAGGTGGTTGTGGAGGATCCACCTGGAAGTTATGGAGCTTCTCACATAGCAAAGCAGGCTGAATAGTATTAAATGCACTTGAAAAATCAAAGAACATGACCCTCAAAGTGCTGCCTGACTGGTCCATATGAGAGTGGGCTCTCTGAAGCAAGAAGATGATGGCGTCTTCAACCCCAAGCCCATTACGATATGCGAACTGTAATGGGTCTATTATTGTTATTTTCATTATTATTATATATATTGACAAGCGTTTGTGGACTTTTTTTTTTTTTTTTGTTATACTTGTATGATCCCAGAGGGGAAATTAGGGCTCTGCATTTTACCCATCTCTGTACTGTGAGTATCAGAGAGCAGTGGGCTGCTACTTAAAGCGCCCGGGGAGCAGTTGGTGGGGGGTTAAGGACCTTGCTCAGGGGTCTACAGTGGTACACCCAGGAGTCGTGTCGGGGGATCGAACCCGGGTCCTCCGCGCCCAAGCCCACGATGCTACCACTGGGCTAAATGTATATATAAATATGTAAATAAATATATTTATATATAAATATATAATAATTTATAAATATTTTATTTTGTTATAAATTATTTTATTTTATTTTATTATAATATTTTATTTTATAATTTATAAATAATTTATAAATATATAAATATAAATAAAAATATATATCCATAAATATATCCATTTATGGACCTTTTTGGTTCAGTCCCTGGTGAATCCCATTATATGAAAGTTGGGGGGAAAATGAAAGATCTCCGGCTGCATTTGAGATATTAAAAAAGTGCTCCAGAGTCTTGCTCAGCATGAGGGTGAGTAGAAAATGAAAGACCTTTATTCTGTGGTCGTACTATTCCTTTAACATCACTCTGCCTGGGTGCTCTCTGATGAACCGACCTGAGTTCACACCAGTTTAACCGGAACCAAAGTGGGAGAAGTTTACTTTGCTGAAGTAATACATAAACACCATGGAGATTTGATCCTGAAAGTTTTGTTTAGGACCTCAGGCTCCGTTAAAACCTGCGGCTTCCCAAAATAAATAATATATTCAGACAACTGAGTAAATTTCTCTTTTTTTGGCTGTCAGGATTTTTTTTATTGACTTTTATTGATGATTTTCAGTAGATGTACAAATCAGACTATTCTTAGACTCATTTTCAAAGATTTGGGGGAAAAGAAAATAGAAAATATGGAATGCCATTTTATTCATAATTAAATAAATAAATAAATACCAAAATAAATAGGTGTTCCACAATATAAATATATATAAAATGCACAAAATAATTGTTTCCATATTTATTTATTTAGTCAGTTATATGTTTAGTTATATATTTATTTATTAAGTTATTTATTTATCTATTAGGTTAGTTATTCATTTATTTAGTGATATATTTATTTATTATGTTTTTTATTTATTTATAAAGTTATTTATTTAGTCTTATATTTATCTATTTAGTTTTAAGTCATTTATTTATTTATTTATTTATTTATTTATTTATATATCAAGTTATTTATTAAGTTATTTATTTAGTTATTAATAAAGTAATTTATTTAGTTATTCATTAAGTTATTTATATATTTATTAAGTTATCTATTTTGTTATTCATTAAGTTATTCATTTATTTATATATTAAGTTATTTATATAGTGAAACTTTTATTTTGTGCTCACACGTATTTTGGGAGGCTTTTATTTTGCACCAAGACTTTGTGCTGCTTCTTTTTGCGTTTCTTTATTTCGCATCCTAATATTCAAATTTAGGGGCGGGGTTGTGGAGCTGACGACCTATGACAGGCTATGGCTACGGCTCCACGCGTCTGTACGTCACACTGGTGGATGGAAGGCGGCGCCATTATCAACAGTGATGGGCGGAACTGCCGGTGTTGTGTGCTCACAGGAAGTAGCAGTTTAGTCGTGAAAAGGCTGGAACAGATCGCGGTGAATCGTGTTTACGTTTGCATCTGGATAAAGCTAAAGGATAAAGAAACGAGATGTCCTGGAGTTCAGGGGCATCATGTGTCCATGGTTGGACATTCAGATCATGAAGTCCCTCATGGATTTTTTTTCTATTACTGGTCGTTACGTAGTTAGCGCCTAGCATGTCACAACGGGACGGGAGCTCTGCAGGGAACACAGGACAGGTCTTCTTCCACAACCTGCTTTACTGCTGTGGAGGTTCTGGGCTCGTTTCACTTTGGCTCTCTGCAGCAACCGGGCTGGAAGAAACAGATTCTGGTCCTGGAGTCCTGCATCCACCGCAGACAGAACCTGGTCCTGGAGTCCTGCATCCACCGCAGACAGAACCTGGTCCTGATCGGTTTCACCTCTCACTGACGGAGGCTCCGGTTTTCTGACGGGACTTCCATGTGATGCTCCCAGCAATAAATCCATTTTGGTGTTTTTAACAGGTTACAAGATTATTTTGAACAGCCGGTGTTTCATTCTGCAATAAACTGATGTTCACAACCTGGACAGGCTGATATCTGACTGCTGCTGCAAAGCAACACAAACGTGTTGCAGCCACGAGTTTTTCTACTCGGATAAATATGAAGCTCACATGTAGGTTACACCAACACACGGGCAAATATGTCACAAATCATCTTCTTAATTTGGATTAGTTTTATTCAAAGACACTGTACTTACTTTGTATCCATTCCTTTCCTCGTGCCACCTTTTCATTCCCTCATATTAACCACGACCACCCAAACCCCCAATAATAATAATTATGATGATAACAAAAATAACGATAATAATAACAGTACATTGCATTTATATGTGCCTTTCAGACCCTCAACGCATGTACATAATAAGAAGGAATAAAACAATAAAAGGAAGTGAGAATCCAGTGTAGATGTGAATTTAATCAACCAGCTCCTGTGGAAGGACAGCAGTGATGGGGAGGTTGAGGCCATATTACGAATTTACACCATCTAAAAAAAAAAAAGTTTCCATCTCTTGTTTTAAATTCCTGACGAGGCAAAGCATTAAAGTTTTGTATTTGTGAGCTTGGACATTTACCAGATTGCTGACCTTCATGTTACACCTGAACAGGTAAATAACATGTTAGCAGACGTTTCTACTACAGCTCAGTGCAAGTTTATGAAATCATCTTCAACAACATGCTGTCTCAGTCATCTGAAATTAGATGACTTGATCAGATCTGCACAATGTTCAGTAACTTTTATCCAAATGAAGACAAATGCAGAGATCCTCCATCCCTGCAGTCTTCACGTTGGTGAGCGTGTCCGGCTGAGCTGCTGCTCTGACGTCCCTGATGACTCGCGCAGCTCTGGTCTGATCAAGAAGTCAGATGGTAGACAGACGCAGTCGATCCCAATGAGCCTACTGGTGCTTCGGGGCTCTTCGTGCTTTGCGTAGCCTCACCATCACAATCCATGGCGTTGATTATTAAGTAACTAAAGATGTTAGCAGGTTATCCTCAGTCACTTCCTCACCTCATCTTCCCAATCCGGAACAGAAGAGGGAAGGTAACGATATTCACATCCCTGTTTTTTGTGTGCTTCCATCTCACCATCATGCTTTAAGTATATATAATGATAGGAATGCAACTATAAAGAATAAATCTGAAAAATAGTGAGAAAATAAATTAGCGAATATATAGACAAGCTGTTTGATTAAATTCACATCTACACGGGATTCTCACTTTTATTATTTTATTCCTTCTTATTATGTATATGCGTTGAGGGTCTGAAAGGCACATATAAATGCAATGTACTGTTATTATTATCGTTATTTTTGTTATAATCATAATTATTATTATTGAGGGTTTGGGTGGTCGTGGTTAATATGAGGGAATGAAAAGGTGGCACGAGGAAAGGAATGGATACAAAGTAAGTCCAGTGTCTTTGAATAAAACTAATCCAAATTAAGAAGATGATTTGTGACATATTTGCCCGTGTGTTGGTGTAACCTACATGTGAGCTTCATATTTATCCGAGTAGAAAAACTCGTGGCTGCAACACGTTTGTGTTGCTTTGCAGCAACAGTCAGATATCAGCCTGTCCAGGTTGTGAACATCAGTTTATTGCAGAATGAAACACCGGCTGTTCATAATAATCTTGTAACCTGTTAAAAACACCAAAATGGATTTATTGCTGGGAGCATCACATGGAAGTCCCGTCAGAAAACCGGAGCCTCCGTCAGTGAGAGGTGAAACCGATCAGGACCAGAATCTGTCTGCGGTGGATGCAGGACTCCAGGACCAGGTTCTGTCTGCGGTGGATGCAGGACTCCAGGACCAGAATCTGTTTCTTCCAGCCGGGTTGCTGCAGAGAGCCAAAGTGAAACGAGCCCAGAACCTCCACAGCAGTAAAGCAGGTTGTGGAAGAAGACCTGTCCCGTGTCCCTGCAGAGCTCCCGTCCCGTTGTGACATGCTAGGCGCTAACTACGTAACGACCAGTAATAGAAAAAAATCCATGAGGGACTTCATGATCTGAATGTCCAACCATGGACACATGATGCCCCTGAACTCCAGGACATCTCGTTTCTTTATCCTTTAGCTTTATCCAGATGCAAACGTAAACACGATTCACCGCGATCTGTTCCAGCCTTTTCACGACTAAACTGCTACTTCCTGTGAGCACCGGCAGTTCCGCCCATCACTGTTGATAATGGCGCCGCCGTCCATCCACCAGTGTGACGTACAGACGCGTGGAGCCGTAGCCATAGCCTGTCATAGGTCGTCAGCTCCACAACCCCGCCCCTAAATTTGAATATTAGGATGCGAAATAAAGAAACGCAAAAAGAAGCAGCACAAAGTCTTGGTGCAAAATAAAAGCCTCCCAAAATACGTGTGAGCACAAAATAAAAGTTTCACTATATAAATAACTTAATATATAAATAAATGAATAACTTAATGAATAACAAAATAGATAACTTAATAAATATATAAATAACTTAATGAATAACTAAATAAATTACTTTATTAATAACTAAATAAATAACTTAATAAATAACTTGATATATAAATAAATAAATAAATAAATAAATAAATGACTTAAAACTAAATAGATAAATATAAGACTAAATAAATAACTTTATAAATAAATAAATAACATAATAAATAAATATATCACTAAATAAATGAATAACTAACCTAATAGATAAATAAATAACTTAATAAATAAATATATAATTAAACATATAACTGACTAAATAAATAAATATGGAAACAATTATTTTGTGCATTTTATATATATTTATATTGTGGAACACCTATTTATTTTGGTATTTATTTATTTATTTAATTATGAATAAAATGGCATTCCATAAGAAAAAACCTATAGAGGGGGAAAAAACAAAACAAAAAACATAAAATGGACAAGAAACTATGAAGCAGGGAAAAAACTTTCAATACATTTTTGCATCTTACACAGGTCTGCACCTCGAAGAACTATTCTCACATTTAAAACACAAAATCGAGTCTTATTGCTGACACATATGAAACCCCTTTTAACCATTTTTCATTAAATTTATCAGACTGAGTCTGCAGAGAGTAAGTCACTTTTTCCATCTTGTACATGTTGTAAGACGTGTCAAACCAAGTATTATTCTTTTGGTGAGCCTCTCTGAAGCCATCTTCTAGTAAAAGCTTTTTTAGCTGCCACCAAAAGCACTCTGATATTTAAACTGGTTTGCACATTTAAATGGATATTGTGTAAGTTCTCCTGTTATCTGTTCACAAAAATTGATTATTTGGTTCAAAAGTGTTTTTCCATTAATCAGTAATTACTCCCATCAACAAACTGAAGTGCTCCTGTAAGATCTGAATTTGCCGTTCGTGTCATTCATCGAACGAATCGGCTCGGTGGGGGCTACCATGTCATGTTGCCATGTTTTTTGCGTCCAGTAGAAGCCTGACAGCAGGAAACCACAGAAACTCACCGGAGACCATAGACCGCGGAACCGGGGGGGCCAGCCGGGCCACGGCCCTGGTAACTTTTGTACTCTGGTAAAGAAAAAAATAGCCTAAATAAATAACTGAAAGCAAGTTGCATTGTTGTCCTTATGACCCGTCACAGCGCACCTTCTCTCTCTCACCCTGCGCCCTCCCCCGCCCCGTTGAAACCGTTCCCTGCAGCCTGCTATATAGGTTACGTAGGCTGCATAGAAATATCAAATATGTGCCTATCAAGTGCATTGTTTATCAGTACGTCATCATGCAAGCGTTGCGAGCCAACGTCAAAACGTCGATTTCAAAGCTAGCTTGTCATTAGCTGAGTTTCCATTACACTTTTTCGAAAAATAAAAGCGATATTTCTTAAATTTCGAAAAAGTACAATTGCGATATGTAGGTGTTTCCATTGAATGGTATCAGCCGTAATTCTCGTAAAATCTCGCCCCTCGCGACTCCACTTTGAGGAGGATGGAGATTTAAATGTGTTTCAGAGCTGCTCCTCATCAGGAGATGAAAGCAGCGGATGATGATTCAGAGGTAAAGTCCGTATGTACGGAGCCTCTGATCACATCAGCAAGAAAAACACTCGTGGAGGCTTCCAGGACAGACGCCCAAAACGTAACACGAATGAAAACCCCCCTCAGAATCAACTTCTGGGGTGTGGATGTCATTTCTGGATCTTCATTCCACTTTTATCGGCACCAGTTCCTGACTGATGTGATGATGCAGCCGCTGATACGAAGGCGCAGTCATACCATGTTATCCGTGGTCACGTTTTAATAAATCCTGCTGACGTATAATTAACATGTGGGAAACAGATAACCGAGTCGTGGTGTTACAAATGTGTGGAAACGACATAAACAGCTGGTGTCCAGTCGTTAATACATGAAGAACTTAAAGCATCTGTATAATGTCTAAATGAACTCAGCTTGCTGAGTTACGGCGAATTGGGGATTTATCATATATGTGACTGATTAAACTTCCCCCATCACTCTGATTTCACAGCTTGTAAATGATCATATTCATCATAATTAAGGAGGAATAGCTGGATTCTACCCCCCCCCCCCCCCCTACGTCACTCCTGATGACGAGTAATTGTGAAAAAAAATGTTTCCATTACACTTATGCGCAAAACTGCTTTATCGAAACGTCTGGATTTACACCTCATGAAAGCATAAAAACCTTTTGGCGATATTTGAGAGTTTGGTTTTTTTTTCGAAATGTAGGTGTTTCCATTAGCGGTTTTTAATTGCGATATTTAGGTTTTGTGCAATTCCAGGTGTAATGGAAACCCAGCTATTGTTGACATCGTGAAAATGAAGAGACAGACATCTATTTCAACTTTTTTGACAACCAAGCCAAAACTACAAAAGCAGGATGAAAAAAATACTCCTTCCTCAGAGACACAACAAACATCATCTTTTGTAAGAAAGAGAAAAGAAAAAAGGTGCTATTTTTTAAAAAGCTATGTCAGGGTTTTTTGTTTTTTGTTTTTTTTGTTTTTTTTTTTTAAGTATGGCCCCCCCTCGTTCAGATGCGTTCCGCGGTCCATGCCGGAGACACCGGAGTTGTCAGCTCAGTTCGAGGTAATGCCGTTTAAAAAGTCACCGTGGTGCAGTGAGGAGGAACCAGCATTACACCGATGCTGTGTTCACGTACAGTCGGGCAGACGGCAGATGTCATTTTAATCACAGAAGCTGAGAGAAAGACGGTAAAACATGGGTCAGGGAAAACAATACGACATCGCCATGACAACATATCAGATGTGGACTGAAGTCACTGTAATTGACCGACCACGTCTTCACATAGAGGCTTGTTTATGTCTTTACATGCAGCGGCGGTCGTCCGTCTGCCCGGTTTCACACAAACGCAGCATGAAAAGTACTAGCGAGTTGCTTGCGATATACAATTGTTACACAATGTCCCTTTAAGTTCTTCTATGGCTGAATAAACATAAGATTTTAGGATGTTAAAGGTGCCATGACAGCAAATTTCCCTATACTGGGGTTTTTGGGCTATAATATGATCTGTTGTGCACATATGAGGCCACGTGAATGTTGAGAGCGAGTATCAGAGTACCTGCTCAGTCATCTTTGTGTCTTTGTCTAAAAACGGTTAAATCAGACAGCAGCTTATCATTCTACATAGTTTATCATCCTATGTAATTCATATTATCCAATTAGAGCACACTATCAGGTGAACAGCTGCATTCCTGGACATGGATGAATTCAGGTCAGCATTTTCAAACAAACAAAAAAGAAAACAAAGAAGAAAATTCTGTCGCAACACCGAAGGAGGCGACCACAACGTTGTCATTACCCATAAGTTTATTTATTTTCTAACTGCTGTCTTGTCTCATGAACACAGTTCACTGTCTGAAATGCCTGTGATGCTAACAGATAGCTTCTTATCAAACTAGCGTTTGCTACTGGCAGGTTGACCTCGTTTCTCTAAATAAGGTTATAGCCAAATAAGGTGTAGTCAATCAAAAATGAAGTCAACTTGGTCTCCAAGCAGATTATGTCATTACTGCACCCAACCCTTTTACGGGGGAGGGAAATCCAGTGTGCCAAAACAATCATCCCTTGAAAAAAGTGATCTTATTTTTCTTTCAGGCGGCTGTAGCTCAGGTTGGAAGAGCAGTCATCTTTCAACTGGACGGTTGGGGGATCGATTCCAGGCTTCCCCGGACCACATGCCGAAGTGTCCTTGGGCAAGACACCGAACCACACGTTGCCCCCCGATGTGCCTATCAGGGTATGAATGTGTGTGTGACTGTGTGAATGCGACCTGCAGTATAAAGCGCTGAGTGGTCAGTGCGACTAGAAAAGCGCTGTAGAAGTACAGTCCATTTACCATTTGATATGTTGTTTTTGTTCTGTTGGCAATAAAATAAGAGTTGATGAGATTTAGAAATCATTTTAAGGTAGTATCCGGAGTGTTCCCCCATTTCTGTTTGTAAACACGATTCAAACTGAGAGCCCCTCCCCTCAGGCTGATGGCCACATCACTCTTCAGCCACAAGCCTGTCCTTCAAAGCTTGGAAGTGGGTGAAAACCAAACCAATATTAACCCTGGTTTTTGCGTGTTCACTACGTAAAGCTCCGTTCCCCACAAAATACTTCCTTTTCTTCGCTGCATCCGACACTTTTATCGAAAATTCGAGTGAATCTGATTTCGGCTCCAGTTGACATTTAAATAATAATAAAAAAAAGTTTGCTCCAACCGATGAGTTTATCCCCGCAGATCGCTACGCCCTTAGCGCTGTCATTGGCTGGAGACAATACGCAAATCTCCGCCCAGAAATGTCCCAAACACACCAAATCAAAGGGAAAAGACGAAATACAGGCAGGGGGGGGGCAGTTGCAAACGAAGTGGGGCGGCAGTGGCTCAGGTGGGAGAGCAGGTCGGCCAATGATCGAAGGATCGGCGGTTGGAATCTTGATTCCCCAACCATCTGTCGTTGTGTCCCTGGGCAAGACACCTAACCCCCCTTGCCTCCAGTGGGGGCCTTGCTGGTGTATGAATGTGTGTGAATGTTTCCGGTGTTGGTCGGAGGGGCCGTAGGCGGGAAATGGCTGCCACGCTTCCGTCATCACCAAATATGAATGAGGAGTGAAAGAATAATGGACCTACTGTAAGCGCTGCAAAAAAAAAGCGTGATGTAAATCTAATCCGTCATGATTATTATCAAAGTCACCGCCACATGAGAGTAGAGGCCCAAAGGTGCGGATCAAGACGGGTTTCACTCACACAAGTCTAGTGTTTATTTTCAGGGGGAAAACTCTGGATTCTGCCTTTAAATCTGCTTTTGAGTACATTTTAAACATTGTTCCTACTTTTTTCAAATTTGGGTTGTATTAAACAACATTACTTTGAGGCTGGTGATTATTACATTCATGTGCCGTTGGATTAATTGGCACCAACAATGACGCTGCAGGTGAAATCATTTTCACCTGCCGTTGTATAAATGTTACAGACAACAGGTGGAAATGAGGCAAGACAACCCCAAAGGAGCGGTCCTACAGGTGGTGGCTGCACACCATTTCCCTGTCTTCATCCTTCCTGGCTGATGTTCGGTCATGTTTGCATTTTGCCAGTGTCCTCACCATCTTACTGATTGTCTACAAATCTTAGAACGGTTTGGGTCCAGAATATATCTCTGATTTGTTCAGAATATAAATGTAGTAGCACTTTTTGATCCAAGGAGTCAGGTCAGCCAGTCACAACCAGATTCCAGACTAAACATAGAAAATGTTTATTTTTTTATTTTTTAAAAGGTAGCTTGCTCGGATCATTACCCTCCCTGCCTTTAAAATACTTCCTTCCTCATGCACCTGCACATGAAATCTGCACGGTATCTTAACTGATCTAGATCGTTTCTTGCTTTTAATCATTTTTTATTCATCTATTGCATTTGATACATTTTATCATGACTTTTGCACACCTTTTTATGTCTTCACATGATTTTGTAAGCGTAATCCATACAAATGTTCCCCTCAGGTGTCATCTGTCTGCACCCTCTGTCTGACTGCTCAGAGCTCCTGTTGGTGAACTGAGGAGGTCGTACACAACATTAAGCAGGTGGTTATAATATTATGGTAAATTGGTGTAAGTACTAAAGGCACAGCTTCAGAACAGACTGAATGCTGTGATGCATAAACTGCATCTTTCCATCAATATCTATTCCATAGCATCTGAAATAACAAGAAAGTTACGTTTCCAAAGTCACAAACTCCATTAACCTTTGCTTAGTTTAAACTCAAATAATGGTAAATTTGACTGGTTCCACTCTGTGGGGTCCAGACCTGTTGGCACCACTTCACCACCTTTAGCCTCGGATCAATCCCAGCACATCCCGTCGGCTCTGTTTGCACAGCTTGCCTCCCAGCGCTCATACTAATACAATACATTACCTCAAAGCAGAACAAACTGCTGCAATCTGTCATAATGTCAATTGGATGCAGCTGGATCATCACAGGTGAACCTGCTGGATCCGAGGTGACTTTAAAGTCTGAGTCCCTCATTTAGCCGTCTGATATGTAAACTTCCTTGGTGGTCGAAGCTGGACACTTACCATGTTGTAGTGTTTCTGATACCATCGTGCTGCCAGCTCTTCAGAGCTTATTTGGGTTATAATGATATCAGTCCGTTCTGCATGGCTATTTGACTTGCAAATGATCCCTCTGGGGCATATGTGAGCTGCTTAGTCCCCATTAGTACGCTGTTTCCTCCAGTCTTCACATAATATGTACAGTTTCTTGCCGCTCCGCTGGGGAAAGCTCTGTGATTGTTTCAGTTGGTAATAAATGGTAACCCCCCCCCCTTCTGGTTCCAAATTTTAAAAAGAGAAACATGTTTAAAAGTTTGGATATTTAATTTGTTGTTTTTGTTCTTTGAATCTTGAACAGTTAGCAAATTATGCTGTTATTGTCTATAAGTTAAACAGTGTCCCAGATTCATATGGAAATGATGTTTCACTCATAAATGTCAAATAAAGGGTCACCTCATGCAAATTACAAAAACAGGATTATCTTGCAGGTTTTTCAAATGTACAGTATCTCACTGAAGGCAAAACACCTACATTTACTGCGAACAAGTCTTTATGGGAACTCAACTTAGCATAAAAGATGACGGGACAAAACCATTACTGTAAATGAGATTTCACTGTAATTTGCATTAAGTTGAATAATAATTTCTCACATTACAACCAGCTTATGGAATGTTTGAATTTAATTTACAGGTGGAAATTAATAGGCATGTGCTGGTATGAAATTCTGGCGGTATGATAACCTTGAGCTAAAATATCACGGATTCACGGTATACCATTGTATCATGACTACGCCCTTAAATATTGTTTTTAAGTGTCTGGGTGAATAAAAACAACACATTTTGTTCGAACAATGCCCTTTATTGGAACATCTGTACTTCTTCCTTTGATGTTTAATAGCGTTAGCATTGGCAAGCAACATAAATTTGCTTTTGCTGCTTAAATGGAAGGAAAATATATGCAGGTGAAAAGATGCTTTAACAAAACAAAGTATGAGTCGGGAGTGAAGTTGATCATACTGTAAAAGAATAAAAGTTCATAATAAAGCTATAAGTCTGCAACCATTTGTTGCTGACTTATAGCAACTTATAGCAGTGTAACTGCTTTACACTGTACTAGATAATAACAGTGTAAAGCAGTTTGAGCTTCAATAAAGGCCACACGTCAACATTATTTATCAAATTGGAACAACACGCCGTCGGATCTGAGCGGATGACAGTGAAAACGCCGCCCGCCCGACTCGTTGGGCGTTTCCCACCGTCGCCATCTTGCCATGTCGCTTGTGTCGTCACTCCAGGAAAATGCTAAAATGGGCAAAGGCAAGGTGGCTACGAGTAGCAAACGGTTGACAACCAAGCTAAATGCTAACCAAGCTAATCTAAAGTGAGCGTGAACAAATGAAGGATAGGCGGTCAAAGGGTAAGACACGCTCAGACTTGCTGTTAATCAGCTAAAAAACACTGTTGTGCAACTCTGCTGAGGCCTTCCTGGGAACAAGCAGGGAGCTAACTATTAGCCTACGCGGCTAAAATCAGCACCTGGTCTGCCACCTGTCAATCAAAAGGACACTCACATTATTATGTGTAATTTTAATATTAAAGGGATACAACACCCACAGAATGATGTGCCTTCCTTTTCTACTCATCCTCATGCTGAGCAGGACTCTGAAGCACTTTTTTAATCTCTCAAATGCAGCCGGAGATCCACCAACATTCATATAATGGAGTTCGCTGTGCCTGAAAAAAAAAAGGTCTATAAAAGTCCACAAAAACTTGCCAATATTCCTCCATACTGCTCGTCCAATGTAATCCAAGTGTCCGGAGTGGGTAGCGTCCAGAATTTACCGGAAACCACATCATTAGTTTATTTTTATAGCCTAAACAGTAGAATATCGCACTTCTGTGATGCGCGTTGATGCGTATTTACGACACTACGGAAGCCACTGTGTTCAGCGCCTACGCTGCTGACAAGGCAGGTGTAGAAGAAGAAATTCGCTGTTTACATTGTGCTAAGAGCGAACAAGCTGCGGACAAACCGGGACAAACACAAGAGGGATTGGCTATTGATTTAAAAAAAAGAAAGAAAGAAAAAGAGAACGCGCAATCTCGTCTGCCGTTGTGTTGTGAACTCGCATGAACGTGCATATAGTACGATGTTCTACTGTTTAGGCCATAAAAAATATACTAAATGATGTGGTTTCCAGTAAATTATGGATGCTACCCATTTAGGACACTTGGATTACATTGGATGAGCAGTATGGAGAAATATTGACAAGTTTTTGTGGACTTTTATGGACCTTTTTGGTTCAGTCGCCACTGAACTCCATTTTATGAATGTCAGTGGATAACGAGAAGCCTCCCAGATTGCCAGCTGCATTTGAGATATTAAAGAAACACAACGTAACTTTTAGACTTCAAAAAATCTGCGTTTCTGACTCATTTTGATGAACCAGCAACATTCATTATGCACATTTTTCGAGCCGTCACTGCCCAAAGGCGTCCCGGGGCTCAGAAACAGCAGTATGTAAGTTTCACATCTGGGACGCGACTGTGACGTTGCAGCCGACTATTGGTTGCAGCACCGCGTCACTAACTAGCAAATGGATATGAACCAGGTATGAACACAGCGGGTGTTTTGAACGCATCATGTCGGATTCGGTAAAGAAACGCAAGTAAATGAGAAAGAGAGGAAAATAAAGAGAGGAAGGGACAGAACAAGAGTCAAGATAAGACTGTCTTTCATTGGCTGGAGTGAATCACAGTACAGGTGCGATACAAGATGGATGCTAGTTTAGCCGTCGATAGAGGGGTCACTGAGAAAACTGCTAAAAGTTCCATGGTGTGTCTTTAAATAGGTGCCCCAGAGTCTTGCTCAGCATGAAGGGTGAGTAGAAAATGAAGGCACATCATTCTGTGGGTGTTGTATCCCTTTAAATAACATCTAAATGGATGAGTTATAATAACAATGAAAAAATCACCCCCCTCACAGTTGACATGAAGGTAAGCTTGACCTATTATGACCTATTATTATAGATGAAGAAAGAATTACAATTTTTGGACAACAAGGAAATAGCTTCACTTTTCTCCAGCAGAGTTTGCCCTTTGGTCTAAAAACACTGGTTAAGTAAGACAGCGGAAAAAAACATAGACTGTTAATAGAGAGACAGGAACCTTTCGCTATTTCATCCATTGGTTTATGAAGAGCTAAAAGTGAAGCCAGTTGGGCGTGTCCCACCGTCGCCATCTTGCCGTGTCACGTGTGTCGTCCCTCCTGGGAAATACTGGTCTGCCACCTGTCTATCAAAAGGGCACGCCCCTAATTATGTGTAATTTCAAGATTTAATAACATCTAAACGGATGAGTTATAAAGAAAATTCACCCCCCTCACAGTTGACATTAAGGTAAACTTGACTTGATAAACCTAAAATAATTTTTTGTACCAGGCTGTAAACATGTTTATTTCTGCTGTAAACATGTTTATTTCTGCTGTGAAGTTGGTGTTTTTAACATGGAAGTCTGTGGGGATTTGCTCCGTTTTGCAGCCCCTAGCGGATGAAGAGAGATCTACAATTTATGACATCTTCTGGGTAGACTCATAGTTGGCCACTGGAGGTTGCTGCTTGGTTAAAACACTGTCTACTTTACTTGTAATACGTACTAATTTGGCCAAATTATCATACATTATGCAGTACAGTATGCAGTACAGTATGTAGTACAGTATGTAGTACAGTACGCTAACGACTGCAACATCTGCAGGGTGTAAAATGTACATGGATGACATACTGATTTTTGACAAATTCCCCAGTACACATCTGTCTCCTTTGCAGATTATGTGCCATAATGCAGTGCAGTAGTCTCAAAACAGAAAATAATAATAATAATAAAAATAATAATAATAATAATAATTATTATTATTATTATTATTATACTTTACTATAGCATGTTCAGGAAGGCACCAGTCAGGTAAGTAAATATCAGAGTTAAGACATTTTTAAATGATGAGACATTTAAATCTAGGGTTGGCAATGTTGGAAAAACGGTTCAAACAAGCGACATTTAAAAAAAAAACACACACCAGAAACCACGCCTTCAGAGCGCAGGGACGTGTGCGCCGATGTTTTACGAGCAACTGAATGATAACAGCCGAGCGGATAGCTCGTTAGCTTGCTAGTAAACAGCTGACAAACCATGTTTTTAAAAGCATGAATCCACTCACCTCCAACTCCTTCTGTGGTGTAAAAAGTCCACACTGCAAACGTCAACGCCTCCGGGACTTAATCCTCATCTGTTGTTTTGTTTTGTTTTGTTTTTTTTGGCGCAGCAGCAGTTAGCAGTCCGTTAGCTATATTTGTTTACAGTGAACGCCGCACACGGGGGTCACGTGGGGGACGGAGACAAGACATAAAGGCATCGATTGGTTCTTTCTATACGTTGCGAATGACCAATTCCTGCCTTTCGGTGTGAATGGCAGGGGTTGGTCAGAGTTTTGTTTTTACAGAACTGCAGCTCTCACAGAGGTCTGACTTTTTCCTTCCTTTTTATGAATACATGACGTATTGATACTGTCAGGATGGAAGAACCATTTCACCCATTTGAACGAAACGTGTTTCTGAGCTAGATTACCAACTCTGGCTTTAAAAATTGTCTTTGCGCCATTATTTACTGAAACTTTCTTAACTGGCTGAAAAGCTTTAGCGTGCCACAAAATGAACAGTTTATAAGATGGCACACTAACTTACATATATGGCAGCTAACATATACACTGTGTACTACACAGTATGTGTTGTATACTGTCAACGAGCTAGTATGCTGGTTTAGAAACAGCCTACGTTTAAACTTCACTCTAACGTCCTTTACACAGCGAGTCAGACATTTAATAAAACTGTTTAAACTTCATTGTCTCAGCCTTGACTCCTCCACAAAGCTGTCATGTGGTAACTAAGAGCTGAGTACAGAAGCCGTACGCTATGGTTGGGTTTGACCATCATGCATTGCGGTCTGCATCCAGACTCTGTGAAGCTGACCACATGTGCTATTTCTAACATGAACATCTGCAGCTTGTTGGGGTTTTCCCACCTGCTGAGAATGTCTGAACACAACCACTTTAGCTGTTTCCTATAAACACATTTCAGGAATATGTTTCGTTTCACTTTTTAAATGCTGGAAAGTCATTGGAGCTCTAGAAACTGTTGGCATAGAGTTATATTTCACTGCACTTCTGATTCATAGTAGATTAAAAATCATGGACCAGAAGAGTCAAGCCAAGTCATACTACAAGATTTTAGCATCCTTAAATCATGGTATTATTTAGATAGTCTGTTCACACAGCATGGCTGATCTGTGATAGGTTATGCCTCTGGCTCACCTGCCTGATCTCCAGCTGCTACGCTGACGTCTCTCTCACATGAATGTAACCTGATACAAGTAGATTCTTCACTGAAAATGTCAGAGGTATGAAGATCTTCACCTCTGAAGCAAATTCTGCTCAGTTACCTGAGCTTGAGATGCAGATTGTATCAAATGATGCTTATCCATAAATTCAGTAAGGAAGATGTTTTTGTACACTTCTGCCATCCTTCCCTGCAGTTTGGACTCTTATATCTCAGGCAGACAAGAGGAGCAGTTTAATCACACTTTTTAAAAGATCTCCCATCTCCATTTCTTCACATTAAGTCTCACCAGTGGTGGATTATTATTATTTTTTTGTAACAATTCTTCTTGACTACTGCTTCTTGGTGTGGTACACAATGGAGGGCCCGGGTGGGATTTGATCCCCAGACTCCCGGGTGAGAGTCATGCACGCTGACCATTCAGCCAAACAGACATCCCTTTGGCCAAGTAGCCAGGGCACAGGATCACTCGGAGGCATAGTGACAGGACCGTCAACTGCCACATTGGCAATAAATCCTAAATTCTGTTTGCCTAATAAACCTGATATAGGGTGTTGATGTCATTAGACCACACCCCTTCTCATTACAGAGATGCACATCACCTGATATGCTTAGTTGGTAGTAGGCTTTGGGCCGATACAGCTTGGAGTAAGACAACATGCATAAAGAGGATGATGTGGTCAAAATACTTATTTACCTAATAATTCTGCACTCCCTGTAGTGTGCCCCTGGAAAATCTTCGTTTCAAGGGCCAGATAGCCCGACCACTTCCCCCTCGCCCCCGGTCTGAACCAAAATTGGGACATCACTACCCCTTCACATGAACGCGTAAAACGAAGGGCTAGGGCCGAGGGGGGAATTGGAATTTACCCTTAAAGTCTTGGAAAGCCTGTTTATTTCCCTTTCAATGGAGCCACATTTGTAATGTACGGGATGCACAGCAGAGATGAGCATGTGTGTTGCAACGATGAAACACCATCAAACCTTCTCTAACAATGCCAAGCAGCTGATTCTGCTGTCAACTCTTGGTTTGAGTTTCTGGTGCCGTAGCACCTGCCGTAGCACCTGAGAGCATGGAACCTGCAACACTAACTGATCCTGAGAGGATACCATAGAGCAACTTAAAGCTTGGTGTTTTGAGCTGCAACTTTACTTAGAATGAGCTATCGTTCCACTGAGTATCATCTCTAGGAAGGAAATTTCATTGCAGAGAGATGAAGATGACATTCTGCAACCAGTGGATTTACAACACTTTGCTCAGCTGTAGCTGATGTAAAAGCACTTTTTAAATAAAGTGACTGAGTCCAACCAACATATTCAACTCTGCTGCTCCATTTAAATTAGAAATAAACAGGCTTCATAACAATATAAGATGTATTACAGAGGAGCATTGTTGCAACAAAGAAACACCCCAGCAATCACTAATTTATTTATTTTTTGTGTTAAGTTCTGATCATCGGTCCATCTGGTGTTTGAATGTAAAAGATGCTTTTCACTGCCTGAAAATCAATTTGGAGGCAGTTTTGCAAACTCCAGATAAGAGCATTTCAGAGTTTACCTCAGCCTGTCTGCCCTCTTTCTGTCTAGATGCATAACACTGTTGTGTTACAATCCTGACTTGCAAAGTTTCAGCCATGGTTAACACACCCTGCAAGTGCCAGAGGACAAAACTAATGTTCACTTAACGCAGGAATGAAAGGACCAGGCGAGTAAGTTACAACAAAGCGTGTCAGGCATTACAGAGCAGAAATGTGAAAAGCTGGTTTGTTCGTGTTTATTTTGATAATGAAAGCGGTGCTGAGGAATGTTTCCACTGATACATAACTTCCAGACTGACAAAAGTAGATTCTTAATCTCATTATCGCTGAAACAGCCATGCAGGTGGAGAGAGTGAGAGAAACAGAGCTGCTGAGTGCGTTCATAAATCAGTGTGTTTGAGAGGGGGAGAAGAGAGAAACAGCGAGAGGGGGCACAGATATGCACCCTGGCTTCCTCCCACCCTCGGGTGCTCTAATTGAGTGCAAGCTTTTGTTATATAAACAAGAAGCACACCTCAAGTTGAAAATTAAATAGTTGGAGAGCAGGCAGCATGCATTTGAAAGTGATATATGTTCCAGTGGGTGAATACTGGTGTCAAAGGGGGTGCTGATGAAGAGGTGCTTATTGGCATGGAGAGCCTGCTCTCTGCACCAAAGCCGATCCTCAGCTTGCTTCTCCTTCACAACGTTGAACACAACAGCCTCTAAAGCTCTATTTCTGTACGCTCCGACTGGATCCTGCCGCCGTTGATTGTTCCACATTTCAATAGGCAGTTAAAGTGGTAATCTGCAAGTTCCTTGTTATTCTCTGTCTACATGTTTGCTGCTAAGCGCTCATTACTGCAGTTTTTGCTCACTTCCCAGAGATCAATCGGTGAGTCTTGTAGTCAGACATCTTTTTTTTTTCCACGGCTTTCTGAAGTCAGAGTTTCTCTAAGTGGCACGATTTTTGTCTTCAGCTGTGTGGCTATTGTTGCTCATAGTTGGAGTTTCAGACAGCAGAAAGTTGGAGTCAGAGACTGATGGTGAAATGCTGTATTTAATTAAGAAAATTAAAACAAAAGAAAACCAAAAATTGGTTCTTTTAAAATCCCCCAAAACATTACAGGACAGTATTTATAGGCTGCTATCCTCCTCTGCATTCATATCTGGACAGAGCCTCCTCTCTTACAGTATGTAAGTGTGTGATAATGGTGCCAGCCCTCTGTTTAGTATTTCATCTTCAGGATAATAGTTAGGACCTGTGATTTAGAGAGCAGACACAGCAGCAGACAGCTTGCTTCCCTTCTAACTCGGGTTACAGCAGTGCTAATGAATGGCTCAAACTGAAGAAGCCAATTAAATCTTTCCCCGCTGCCAGTCGTAGCATGTTGACCCTCAGCACACGGAGGGCGACCAAGGACACAGAACTGAAATTATATCTGCTAACTACAGCTACCACCCAGGGCACAGGCCTGCAAGCTACATCATGAAGGGATGACACTACACTGTATCATGGACCAGTTTCAGAGAAGCACAATTTTCTGATATAACCAGGTTAGTTTAATTATTGCAGCTGGACCACAGATGACAACCCCACAAAGAAGGATGAGGGATCCCATCACCGTCTTGTTGCTTTGAGTTTCAGAGCCTCCATGTGAAAGGTTAATGTTGGTTAACTTGTGTTTACTGGACTGAGGTGAAGACTAAAGCCACACACTAAAAACTCCTTATTGTTGACCCACTGCTGGGTTAAAAAGGGACCAACTAATCTCTGGGTGACTTCAAACCAGAAAATTGGGTTATTTTTTTACCCAACTTTCAGGTTGAATATTTGACCCAGAAGTTGGGGTATGTTGACCACAACGTTGGGTTATTTTTAGGGATGCAGGATATAATCAGCCCCCTATCAGTATCTGCTTATATCAGCTTTAAAACTGAGGATCGGACATCGGCCACCCCACCGATATTTCATCAGCCCGCTGTTTCTAAAGTTTAAAATAAAAAGACTTCTCCTTCTTCTTCAAAAACTTCTTTTTTACAGACTTCAAAACTTCTAAAGACTAGGGGTGGGAAAAAATATCGATACACTGAAATATTGCAATATTTTCATATGGTAATATCATATGGACGTTTAAAAACGTGGTTTCGATCTATTTGACTGACAAAATCTCACTAGATTTTATCATTCTGTTACAAGGTCTCGCGAGAATTCACAAAATATTGTGAGATTTTGTAACAAAATGATGAAATCTTGCGAGATTTTGTTAGTAAAATAGATCAGTACCCGTTTTTAAATATCGATTTGATATTGGCATATGAAAATATTGCAATATTTCAGTGTATTGATATTTTTTCCCACACCTATTTTTCAGTGTCAGAAATGGATAACAAAACTGCTATTTGCAATGACTGCTTATTTTTTTCAGCTTTGATATCAGAATCGATATCAGTTATGGGCAACATAAGTTTTAAAATAACGGCATATTGGATATCGGCCAAAATTCCAATATTGAGCAATCCGAGTTATTTTAACCCAGAAGTTGGGTCAACAGCCCAAAATCCAAATGTTTGGGTTGAAATAACCCACACATTAGTTGGCCTCTTTTTAACCCAGCAGTTTGACCCTGGAGTTTTTAGTGTGCACCTTCCCACTGAAAAAACTTGTCAATATTCCTCCATACTGCTCGTCCAATGTAATCCAAGTGTCCTGAGTGGGTAGCATCCAGAATTTACTCCAAACAACATCATTTGGTAGATTTTTATAACAGTACTACATTGCATTTCTTGGAAGCGTACTTATGCAAGTTCGCCTTCCTGTTTACACAAATATCTAATCAGCCAATCACATTGCGGCAACTCTATACATTCAGTCATGTAGACATGCTAATGACTTGATGAAGTTCAAACCGAGCATCAGAATGAGAAAGAAGGGGATTTAAGTGACTTTGAACTTGATACCCAACCATCTCTAGGATTTCCAGAGAAAGGTCTGAAGTTGGAAAATATCCAGTGAGCCGTTTTCTGGACCTGAATGGTTGATGTCAGAGGTCAGAGGAGAATGGACAGATTGGCTGGAGATGATAGAAAGACAGCAGGAAGTCACATAAGCACTGGTTCCAACTGAGGGGCAAACTCCGCAAGAGAATAGTGAAGCTACTTCCTCGTTGGCCAAAAATTGTTGTTCTTTCTTCATCACAAGAGGCTGGCTCCAAAACAGAGCAAATCCCCTAGATTCCTATGTTAAAGGCCAACTTCACAGCAGAAATAAACATGTTTACAGCCTGGCTCAAAAAATCTTTTTAGGTTTAATAGGTCAAGTTAACTTCATGTCAGCTGTGAGGGGGCTAAAAATTTTTTTTAACTCATCCGTTTAGATGTCATTTAATCTTGAAATTACACATAATTAGGGGCGTGTCCTTTGATTGATAGGCAGCAGTCTGGGTGCTGATTTTAGCCGTAAAGGCTAATAGTTAGCTCCCTGCTTGTTCCCAGGAAGGCCTCAGCCTGTAGCAGAGTCGCACAACAATGGTTTTTAGCTGGTTAACAGCTAAAACAGCAGCATCTGAGTGTGTTTTACCTTTAAACTTTCTATCTTTGTTCATTCCTGTTCACTTTGGATTAGCCCGATTTTCAGTTAGCTTGGCTGTCAATCATTTGCCCCGCAGCTCGGAGCGGCCCTGCCTTTGCCCATATTAGTATTGTCCTGGAGAGACGACACGCGACACGGCAAGATGGTGACAGTGGGAAGCGCCCAATGGCTTCACTTTCCCCTCTTCAGACGTGACCGGATACTACGTCCATTACTGTAGTCTTTGTTTCCAACCAAGGTACGCAGAAGCACACAACACGTCCAACCTTGAAGCAGATGGGCTTCAGCAGCAGAAGACCACACAGGGTGCCACTTCTGTCAGATACACTATTTTCCCTGAAGACCCCCCTTTGTACAACTTCCAAAAAGCTGTAGACCCCAGGAAAACTCAAGACCACCAGGATAGACCTGAACCACCCTGTTGCCATAGCTATACAGATGAAAATTGATTGCTATGCACAAGGAGTGACCGGCTAAGTAGCTTTTGGAAATTTTGGAGTATATCTATGTTTTGTGTAGCAGATTTTTATGATCCTAGACCTCAGTCTGCTGTTGCAGAAATTATTCCCAGTGCACTGATGGTTTTGTATCACTGTGTCGATTAGGGCTGTCAAAATGGCTCCAAAATGACGTTTGAATATTTGCTCTAAAATTTACACATAATTCAAATAAATTTGAATATCCATTTGAGCAATGTGCCAACAGGAGGACAAACTAATACAAGACATAACTGCTCGTACAGACGAATCCGATAAGCATTTTGTGTGTTGTGCCATCTTGTGCCGCCACTGTTGCCTGGGGAACGAGTCCCAATTACCTCGTATCTGCCAACATGGAAAGCGGCGTGAATATCTGGATTTACAATGTTGGACAGTCGTCTAAGGTCATGATAATGTCAAATGACGCTACACCCGCAGTTGTGATACAGGAAGAAGACGGTCGTGGTAAATTCAAACACTGTAAGCGATAGTTATGGATTATTCTGCCGTCAGCAAACGATCCAGATCAACTGAAAGACACTAAAAAGTGTAACTACGAAGAAAAAGGTGAGTAAACAACATTATAGCTTCAGTTTGTGCTCCCATGACGGCTTGGCTTGTGGTTGCAGCTACCTGAAGCGCCAGTCGCGGCAGTCGTGAGTTTCATTTCTTAATCTTGCCTCAAGTCCCTTTAATGACAAGCCACACCGGAATAACACACACATCTCCTGATTACTTATCAAAGTTTAAAAAACCAAACCCTTTCAGAGCTCGTTACTTTTCTATTTTGTCATAAATTTGGCTTTTGGTGTTGGTTAAGGACTGTACAGATCACGTAGCCTTCACATGTCCTGCAGATGAAACTAAAGGCTGCAGGATTCCGTCTCCGTGATCTCTTTGTGTTTGCGACTGAACTGGTTTTATTTTCTGGTCCCAACGTTGCCCTGATCAGAGCAAATAACGTTATATTTCAAAATATCTCCTTGATAAGTCATTAACTTACAGCAACACACAGCTGTCTCTGTTAGCATTAGCTAGCGTAATAACGTTATGCAATGCATCATTTTCGGGAGCATACATGAAATAAAGTGTCAGATTAATGAGTGTTCACATTAATTTACTGTGTTTTTGTTGTTGTTGATTAAATCCAGCGTTTTCTCCGCTGTGGCAGCAAGTTATTCCTCCTCTGCTCTGTGTCCGATATTCCTCCCGATATGAACACACTGACATCAGTGGACTGAGCAGCACCGTCCACTTTTGTCACAGACAGCAGAAATATTCATGAAATAAATGTCCGTGATCTTCTTCACTTATTACTACGTTAAAGTTTTTCTCTGATGTTCCAACAACCAGGAATGTGACGTCCTTCCAGATTTCCTCCATGTTGTTAAGAAAAACATCCCATTCTCATCTGTTCTCATTACACATGTCCAGAAACGCTTCCCAGGCAATGGTGGACGGTCTAGTTGTGGCGTTTGGCCGGATTCGTCTATAGGTTTTTTTTTTTTTTCATGTTTATTTCAATATTAACATCTTTAACAATGCCCAGGAAATTAGTAAATGAACTCACTGCTGTCCCCCAAAATTTAAATGAAATTAAGAAACAGTGAATGCTCGAGCAAGCTGTAATAAACATGGAACAACATGGAACAACCTGAAACAGTCGGCCTATAATCAAACCAGTGTATAATGTAGGCTTAATAATAATATTAGGCCTAAGATAGGCTATTTTTCCCACTGTCCCACTGTTTATTTGAAGTTTGAATATTAATTTCCACATCTGAATCTCGGGTTTTTATTAATATTCGAACATATTTTCGAATTTAGAATATTCGTTTACAGCCCTAGTGTCAACATGCGGCCGAGATTATTATGTGTGAGAAGAAAATAAATGGCTTCTTATTACACTTTTAGTTTCAGGTTGAAAGACAAACTGGTTATTCTTAGCTGTGCATCACTGTGCTTGTATCAAGGACTCAAGACTTTTGATGCGACAAAAAAAAAAAATCCCTTTAATTTTCCAGACGACTTTACAAACAGGATTAAAATGGATGCTGCTGTTACCTTAATGATCATTTCCAGATAACAGTGCAGAGGTCACAACTGTGGAGTTGTTATGTGGCTGTTAAAGATCACGGAGTGTTACTAAGAGAGAGATTCTTGTTACCAGATAACAGATGCCTCAATTAATCACAGACATTTGAAACTAAAACAGCTTAATATGAGATGCAGAAGCACAACAACACTAATCAACAAGAAAAGTGTTCTTATGCAGCAGTGAAACAGCATAAAACCACTTAACAATAGCTACCTCTGCAGCTCTGCTGCTATCTAAAAAGCTTGAACGGCATAGCAGAGGGTAAATGGGAGATGGAGAGTCTGGTGTGAATCGATAAAAACCATCAAACACCTGAGGGGTCCCCCAATTTTCCCACAAAACACTCCACCCCCTGGGCAGGGGCGAAACAATGGTGGGGCATCAATACCTGCAATTGGGGAAGGAAGGGCAGGAGACAGCGGGCAAACCACACAAGCAGGTCACCTCTCCTTCAGACGGCAAATGGACACGCAATCGTTTGCATCAATTCAGTCCAGTGGGAGATGGAGGACAGGATGGGGATGGGGTGCCATTAAGAGAGTATTGGTATAGAAGGTGGGCGCCGGAGAGGAAGAAGGGGTGTGGAGGTTTTTAAAGCAGGTAGAGATGGAGACACAGGGGGATAGAGGTGTTTTCAATTACCCACAAATTCAGAACAATTTCCTCTTCTTTCTGACCACACCCCCCACTGCGAGACTGATGGGAGTCCTGAACAAAGAGGCGTGGAGATCGCAATTGTTTGACTGTGGGTTGGTGGGGAGAAGCAGGAGGAGGTCGGTTTTCTTCCATCTGCTTTGTTCAACCTTTCTCTGTCACCTTGCAGCTTTTATTGGAGCCTTTTTCTCTTTTTTTTTTCTTTGCATCGGGTAGAAACTTCAAAGAGTATTTCAACTTCTGTGTAGATGTTGATAAGCCACTTCCTGAGAGCAGGAGATACTCTTGTGCTGCTTATAGATAACAAGCAAACTTATACACAGACACACACCTAAACACACACACAGATCATTGTTCCATTCCGCAGGACACAGCTACGTTGTCGCAGCTTAGCAAAGTCTCGCTCTGTGGAAAATGCAACCCTCATCTCACCCGTCACTGTCGCCTTCAGTTAAATACTCGTCTGCAGATCTGCCGTTTGCATTGTCTTCCAGCAGACGGGGAGGTGCAAATGTTTTAGACTGAATTATAGCGGATACTGTGTGTGTGTACTGCAAGAAAAACCTCGATAAGGTGGAGCAGATAATATACAATATTGCTGATAATGTACATAATTACCATACGGGCCCATTCTTTCTAGGGTGGTAGAAGTCTGAGCTCAGTCTTCAAATTCTGTTACTTTTCTCTTGGACTGATTTTAAATTGTTCTCTAAAAAACCACCGTACACAAGTTTTATGATTATTTTTGGTTATTGGTTCATCTTATTTATTATTGTTCCCATTTACTCATTTACTCTTCAGTATGTTTGTCAGAAATGTGTCCAGAATGTCAAAGCTGCATGTAAGCTCCTGTAGAATAAGGCACCCCCTTATTAGCACAGGACTCCTGTCAGCTAAGAACAGGAAACTGAGGCTACAATTCACACAGACTCACCAACATTGGACAATAGAAGATGGAGAAATGTTGCCTTGTCTGATGAGTCTCCATTTCTGCTACAAAATTCAGATGATAGGCTCAGAATTTGGTGTCAGCAACATGAAATCATGGATCCATCCTGCTTTGTATCAACGGTTCAGCTTGGTGGTGGTGGTGTAATGGTGTGGGAGAGATTTTCTTGGCCCACTTTGGGCCCCTCAGTACCAACGTGGCGGTTTAACCACCACAGCCTACCTGAGTATTGTTGCTGACCATGTCCATCCCTTTATGACCACAGTGTAGCATCCTCTGATGCTGCTTCCAGCAGGATAACGCACCATGTCATAAAGCAGGAATCATCTCAGACTGTTTTTTTTTTTAACATGACGATGAGTTCATTGTACTCAGATGGGCTCCACAGTCACCAGATCTGAATCCAACACAGCAGCTTTGGGATGTGGTGGAACGGGAGGTTCTCATCATGGATGTGCAGCCGACAAATCTGCAGCTTCTGCGTGATGATGTCATGTCAATATGGAGCAAAATCTCTGAGGAATGTTTCCAGAACCTTGAATCTATGTCACCAAGGATTAAGGCAGTTCTGAAGGCAAAATGGGTTCAACCCAGTACTAGCAAGGTGTACCTAATAAAGTGGCTGGTGAGTGTATTATTTTATTTTATTTTATTTTATTTTATTTTATTTTATATTATTATATTATATTATATCGCGTGTAACTTTTGACCCAAACATCAGCCTAATGTAAGTAATAGATGATTTCTGGGATCAATATACAGCTCTTGACGCATGTCGGTGCTCCCAGGTCGCTGCCCTCCTCAAAAACCAGACATTGTAACTTTGGAGGAGTGGATCTGTATGTCATTGGATCATGTGACCTGGAGCGCTTTGCTTTATGGCTCAATGACTTCACTATCAGCTGATAAAATTGGTTTGCAAACACAATTCCGAGACCCAAGCAGAGACTGTGGGAAGTTACAGGTTTAGTGCCCCTAGAGGCCAAAACTTACACACAATCCCTTTAAATTCCTCCTTCTAAGTGCATTCAAGTAAAATTCATAGTTATAAGCCTGATCTGGGTTTACCACTCAAAAGCAAACATTGTGCAAACAGGCTACACTTACACGATGAATGTGCATAAATTACCTGCAGCATTTAGCGTAGCATGCTAATAGGTTATTGTTTACAGGGAAGTGCAGAATAGAGCTTAATCTTGCACCTTCCTCTCCGACACAGCCTTGCCGACAGACCAAAAACTTGTCTATAGGAGACAGGAAGTGTCCCTCGTTTGTAGATATTGCCTCATGAGCATATGAGAGGCCTGATAGGAGCCTCTATCAACCATGTCACTTCCTCTGTTCCTGGCTCAGCAATGAGGAACAACTATGAAGCCCTTTTACTCCCTCTGATAATACATCTGAAGTAGTGTGTGAGCGTGACGTGTGCATGCGTACGGTGTGTGTGTGCAGGAGGTTGGTTGAGGTTATTTCTGGATGATTAGCCTTATCTTCTCTCCCATGCACATTTACAATATACGCTGCAGCAGATGGTCCGAGAACACAGAGTCGCTAATGGTGGTACTTGATCACGCCTGCTCCTTCTATAAATCAGCATATTAACAACAAACATAAATGGCATTCAGACAGATTCTGATTGATCCCCATGTGGCACTAAAGCCTCTTCATTTCAGGAGAAGCAGCACTTAAAGGACTGAGCAGATTTAGCCACGAGTGTATAAGTGTTATCCGTAGGGGAGATCTTACAGGGAATCATACACATTTTTAAAATACACCTAATTAAAATGGCTCCTCATGCTTGCCTTAACGTGGACAGCTTTTTAAAATTATGATGAAGTAAGTGTGCTGATGGAGGTGCAAGAAGGGTTAATTGGCATTTTATGATTCAACGCTCAAAACCTCTTTATTTGGGAGCTCACTGTAACAAGGACTTATGAGGTTTATCAGGAGAGGTCATGAAAGCTTCCAGACTCTCATGAGCCGGCTGCAGCCATGCACACATGCATGTACGGCGGGTAATGAGAGGGAGCGTGTCTCTGAAAAATACATTAGTGCTCCCATGTGGTGAAAAGCGAACCTGGCTGGATGTTTTCACAGGATGAATCCGTGCAAAGAAAAACTGGAAAGTGATCTTGCTCTGAGACATTCTGTCTCCGTGTGAGCAGGTTTGTTTGTGACACACAAAATTGTAAATAATTTTTAATGATCCACAGAGAATAGGGATGCACAGTATTGGAATTTTTGCCGATATTTCAAAACTCATGTGACCAAAAACCAATATCGATACCGATATTAAAGGTGAAAAAAAAAGCAGTCATTGCAAATAGCAGTTTTGTTATTCGTTTCCAACACTTTAAAAAGTAGGGTGGGGGGAAAAATCTCGGTACACAAAAATATTGCGATATTTTCATATGCCAATATCAAATCGATCGTTAAAAATGCAACATTGATCTATTTTACTTGCAAAATCTCGCAAGATTTCATCATTCTGTTAAAAAATCTTACGATATTTTATGAATTCCCGCAAAATTCCATGACAGAACGATGAAATATCGCAAGATTTCATTAGTAAAATAGGTCGATACCGCGTTTTTAAATGTCAATATGATGTCAGCATATGAAAATATGCTGGTTTGTATCTTTTCGGTGGTATCTCGATACCCAAAAAAGTATTGAATACGATATTTTGTGTGGCTGGTCTTAAAGTATCGACTCCATGTTATGGATATGCCGATCCCTAGAAAGGCTTCACAATGGTCAACATCCCCCTGGAACTACTTTTTACAAGCGTGTTGCTGCCATCAGATTCGCTAGGACCTTATATTTCCATGAAGTGGTAAAATGTCTCAGTTTCATCATCTGACGTGTGTTTCATTGGGAATAAAACACGAGAGTTACAAATCTTGCAGTCTGTTTTTATCGACATTTTTCTGCCTTTAAAGGGGAAGTTCGTGATTTCTACAAGTGAGCCAGGGTCCTACTTATCACTTAAGACAGTTTCAACATATTTCATTTTGTTATTCTAGTTCCAGGAGGTCGCTGATGCTAATGCTAGTGTAAGTCAATAGGAATCTGCTAGCCTGTCATTAATAACAATCTTAACCACTCCACAGAACATCCGAGGTAAATAATTTATAACTTCAGACCGTCTGTGTAAATGCCGTGTTAATAGAATAATGTTACAAATAAAACTAACCTGCATTTCGTTGCATTTTGATTGTTGCTGCTGAGACACTTTACAAGGTTTTACTTCCTGTATTTGGCAGCGAAGTGATATCATCTGCTGCTACGTGCATGAAGGAATTTGATTCCACAAATAAAGAGTCAAAATTATGGCCACGTCTGAAATGCATGAGGATATGTTGGACTTTGAAGACGATTTCAAACTTTTTTCATCAAACTGTCAATATGTAATGCAAAATTTATTTATTTATTGCATTTATTTATTTATTTATTTTGGATTTAATTTCTGTTATTTAAGTGTCAAAGAAAAAAAAGACTTGAACATGGCTTAAAATCGGAGAAATCAATAGTTTGTGTCTTACTTCAACTCAGGATGTCAAAAAGATTAATTAGCAGCTTTCTATCTGAGATGTAGCAACACCTGAATTACATCCATCTTTTACAGGAGGCAGTTGTAACGGCTGAATTTAAACAAACCTGTAAGCTTCATTACTTTTCTGGTGTTGTTTTTTCCTTTAATGCCTTTTAATGCTTTTCACCTATGATATAATAGAAATAATCTGTCTTTAAACCAACACTCTACTGACACCCTAAGTTAAATGTATACTCGCCATAATGGAGGAGGGGTTCAGACCTGTTTATCGAACGTTGTTTGTATACATGTGAGCAGAGCCTCAGAGATGGAGCTCATATTATCTCTTTCACAAACAAGTTGTCTGCAACACATGTACGTTGAAAGCTTTGCACATTTTGTTCATGTTCAGCTGAAAAATGCAAAGTGATTCAAATAAACATCAAGGAAAAAGCAGAATACCCTCCCTCTTTAATGTACAGTAACGTGGAAATGATGGTGTTCTTCTCTCTAGGGATGAGCATTGATGTCAATACCCTGGAGTCAACACTTTGATACCAGCCAGACGAAGTATCTGAATCGATACTTTTTTGAGTATTGCAATACCACTGTAAAGGTACAAAACATGTAATTTCTTTCACTTCTAAGAGTTTTTGGCAATGAAATGATGTGAAAGAAGCCAAATTTTAGCTTCTGTGTCACATGATTGTGGTAGCTTATCAGATTCTAGCGTCTGAGTCACATGATGTTGGTAGCTAATCAGATTCTAGCGTCTGAGTCACATGATGGTGGTAGCCTATCAGATTCTAGCTTCTGTGTTACATGATGGTGGTAGTCTATCAGATTCTAGCTTCTGTGTTACATAATGGTGGTAGCCTATCAGATTCTAGCTTCTGTGTTACATGATGGTGGTAGCCTATCAGATTCTAGCTTCTGTGTTACATGATGGTGGTAGCCTATCAGATTCTAGCGTCTGAGTCACATGATGTTGGTAGCTAATCAGATTCTAGCGTCTGAGTCACATGATGGTGGTAGCCTATCAGATTCTAGCTTCTGTGTTACATAATGGTGGTAGCCTATCAGATTCTAGCTTCTGTGTTACATGATGGTGGTAGCCTATCAGATTCTAGCGTCTGAGTCACATGATGTTGGTAGCCTATCAGATTCTAGCGTCTGTACGACATGATGATGGTAGCCTATCAGATTCTAGCTTCTGTGTTACATAATGGTGGTAGCCTATCAGATTCTAGCTTCTGTGTCACGTGATGGTGATAGCCTATCAGATTCTAGCTTCTGTATCACATGATGGTGATAGCCTATCAGATTCTAGCTTCTGTATCACATGATGGTGATAGCCTATCAGATTCTAGCTTCTGTACCACATGATGGTGGTAGCCTATCAGATTCTAGCTTCTGTATCACATGATGGTGGTAGCCTATCAGATTCTAGCTTCTGTGTCACATGATGGTGGTAGCCTATCAGATTCTAGCTTCTGTGTTACATGATGGTGGTAGCCTATCAGATTCTAGCTTCTGTGTTACATAATGGTGGTAGCCTATCAGATTCTAGCTTCTGTGTTACATGATGGTGGTAGCCTATCAGATTCTAGCTTCTGTGTTACATGATGGTGGTAGCCTATCAGATTCTAGCGTCTGAGTCACATGATGTTGGTAGCTAATCAGATTCTAGCGTCTGAGTCACATGATGGTGGTAGCCTATCAGATTCTAGCTTCTGTGTTACATAATGGTGGTAGCCTATCAGATTCTAGCTTCTGTGTTACATGATGGTGGTAGCCTATCAGATTCTAGCGTCTGAGTCACATGATGGTGGTAGCTAATCAGATTCTAGCGTCTGAGTCACATGATGTTGGTAGCTAATCAGATTCTAGCGTCTGAGTCACATGATGGTGGTAGCCTATCAGATTCTAGCTTCTGTGTTACATAATGGTGGTAGCCTATCAGATTCTAGCTTCTGTGTCACGTGATGGTGATAGCCTATCAGATTCTAGCTTCTATACCACATGATGGTGGTAGCCTATCAGATTCTAGCTTCTGTGTCACATGATGGTGGTAGCCTATCAGATTCTAGCTTCTGTGTCACGTGATGGTGATAGCCTATCAGATTCTAGCTTCTATACCACATGATGGTGGTAGCCTATCAGATTCTAGCTTCTGTGTCACATGATGGTGGTAGCCTATCAGATTCTAGCTTCTGTGTCACATGATGGTGGTAGCCTTTCAGATACTGGCTTTTGATTTTTGAGTGATTTTGGAGTGAACCAGGGTCCTTCTTATCACTGGAGACAGTTTCATCTTATTTCATCTCTCTTGTTACCGTTGGTCCCTGATGCTAATGTAAGCATAAGTCAATAGGAATCTGCTAGCCCATCAATAATAACATTCGTATCCACTCCACAGAACACCTGAGGAAATCAATTAGAACAGCAGATTATCTTTGTAAATGCCGTGCTAACAAGATAATGTCACAAATAAAACTTACCTTGCATCACATACACATTACATTTTTAGGAACTAGTTTCTCACCAGCCGTGGACTGATACATTGCTTCCGGGTGACAGGAGAGCAATGCAGTTCATAACAAACAGAAGCGCCACAGTCTTCACACATTTTTAATAGCTTGTTTGTTTACAGAACTAAGAACAGTAATGGGCAACGTGGTTTATCAGTGTTCATTTTTACAGTGGCTGCTACTGTAATCACATTCCTTCACGGCAGATGATATCACTCCGCTGCCAAATACCGGAAGTACAAATGTGTTGCCGCTAAGACACTTTACTTTCAAACTGTAACGCAATACAAGGTAAGTTTTATTTGTAACATTATTTTGTTAACATGGCATTTCACAGATTTGCCTCAGGTGTTCTGTGGAGTGGATATGATTGTTATTGATGACAGGCTAGCAGATTCCTATTGACTTATGCTAGCATTAGCATAGGGGACCACCGGTAACAAGAATCTGAGATGAAATAAGATGAAACTGTCTCCAGTAATAAGTAGGACCCTGGTTCACTACAAAATGCGGCCCTATGTCAAAACTCCTGAGCTGCCCCTTTAAACCCATACGCAGCTTCGTGCCTGTTTGTCCTTGTGTTTTAAATCTAACCTGTTTCCTCTCAGTCTGCAGCCATCTCTGATCTTAATTTAGCCGTGCTGCATGTGTTGGAATGAGGATGCGTGTCAGGACAGCTATGATCGTGCATATGAGATTGGAGATCAGTGTCAGTTTCCAACAAGGGCTCTATAATTAGCAGGGAAGGGGACTGGGTGACCCAGTCTACCGCTACACAAACGTCCAGCCCGCTGGACCGTAACACTCCGTCACCTGCTGCCTGGTCCCTGATTATCAGTTTGTGTCCTGGTGACCGAAGGAGGTGAGTTATGGAAATTGTATTTCCTCAGATGATGCCGCAGGAATTTAGTTCCTTCCCTCTTAATAATTTCAGCTTTTCTATTCAGATTTACAGTTTCCAGGCAGGTGAAACAGAATGAAGGCTGCTTGTCTGTGGCCTCATGAGAAAGCAGCTTGGTGAGTAATGAAGTGGCAGCCAGAGGCTATCATGTGTCAATCGGAGGTGCCAGAGGCCAGAATGGGCCTGAGCAGTCCTGACCCACTGGTAGAGAGAGGCTTTTCTGATGGCCTATGATTATATAGACTATGTAACCAAAGGGGGGCTGATGGGACAATGGGGCCTGCCCCTACGGCCTGCACCGCAGCCCTGCGACATGCTGGAGATGAGCTCCTGACTCGCTTCCCCATCTTCTTCAGGCGCTGGCCTCGGGTCTTCCAGGATGTGACGGCCAACACAGCATGCCCCATGCTAATTAGCATCCTGGACGAGCACTTCTTCCCCCCTGTCCCCCGGGGGCGGCGCAGGGACATGGCTTGGAGTGCCGTGCTGTCAGTCTATGTGCTGGCTGGACAGATGGCCCTGCACTGCAATGAGGAGGGGCATGGAGATGGTCCTGCCCCAGCTGAAGGAGTGTGTGGGAGCCTACGAGAGAGAGGGTCATCTGCCCTGAAATACGAGATAAGGGAGGCTGGGTGAGTAAATATTTTATCTTCAGCCAACTAAAAACACCAGAAAAGGCAGGTTTATACTGGCACAACATTCTGTGGCCCCAGATCCTGGACTCTGCCCAGCTATATCAGAGCAAACCAGTTCTGTGCTCAATTTTTTACACAAACACCAGATTTCTCATGTAGCTTTGAATGCAGAACATAAAATGTAATGTCACTGAGGGTTTTATCAGGATCAAATCTCTAACCCATCTTTTTTATTCCTGGCAGAGTGGTTTTGTGTCACGCTTTGGAGCAAAGGTGGACTTGGAGGGTCAAGTGAAGAAAGTGTGTTGCTGGACACTGCTGGCTCTGGCTGTATCCATCCTCACCTACTTGTTCTGGAAGAGACTTTAGCCAACACTGCCACCTTGTGGCTGCTGGTGCTCCTGCAGCAGTGCGACCATACAGTCCTCAAAATTATTCAACCCTCCTGATGAACAAGGGAAAAAACGCTGTCTGACATAAGTTGAAATGGAACAAAATGATACATTGTCATGAAATTCATGACATTGATTTTAAATTATGGTTCAACAGAAATAAAAACGAAGAAGATAAAATAAACAAGCATGATGGAGCTCCTGAATTAAAATTTTGTTCCACACTTTGAGGTAATTACTGGAATCAGGTGTTTTCTTATGTTCAATAAGACTTTTGCACCCACTGACAGGTATGTTGGTCCACTGTTCAAAGCAAGGTGCTCTGGCATGTTTAGTGGTTGTACTTGAATTGACAAAAAATTCTATTCCTCATAGAATTGTTTATTTTTAATTCAAGCTGGGATTGAAGCTGGTGAATCTGTCATTTCCTTAAATTGGAGGGTATGAATAATTGTAACTGCAAACCACACTACCAGTTCAACTCGATATTATGGAGATGGACCAGTCCAATACTATGATAAATAATCTTACTGTATTCAGCTAGTTAAAATGACCCAAAGTGTACCTAGACCCTAGATGTGGCATTTCACAAATAAATGCATATGTGGTCTCATTAAAGATGGGGGGGGACAATGTGTAGGCTTTAACTCATTTACCATCCCAAGGTTAAAAAGTAACATTTAGAGATAAAAAATGAAGTCATCTGCTTGTGAAACTAATTGCTCCTCATTTAAACATCAATGCGACTGTATTCATGTTGTAAATAGTCATTAAAAATCAAAACCGAGGCAGATGAATCATGTGCTCATGAACTTTTTGTGGAACAGTATTAAACAGAACAGTGAAGGTGATGGACTTGGGGCGAAAAGTGTGGGTAGGTCAGGAATTGAGGAACACTGAAACAGACAGGGAAACCGCAGTGACTTGTACGAACAGCAAGTTTAAGCCAGCTCCTCCCCGCCATCCTCCTCAAACTCTCCCTCCTCTTCAGCCATTGGCTTCCTGGTACTGCTGGTACTCTGACACCAGGTGGTTCATGTTGCTCTCCGCCTCTGTGAACTCCATCTCATCCATACCCTCGCCGGTGTACCCAGTGGAGGAAAGCTTTGCGCCTGGACATAGCTGACGAACTGCTCAGAGATGCGGCCTTGAGCAGCTCTGGATGGCGGGTGCTGTTACCGATGAAGGTGGCGGCCATGCGGGAGGCCTCGGGGAGGAATGTCGCAGACGGCGGTCTGGCCGTTGTTGGGAGTACATTCGACGAAGTAGCTGCTGTTCTTATTCTGCACATTCAGCATCTGCTCATCCACCCTCCTTCATGGACCCGCCGACCGCGCTGGAAGAGATGGCGGCCACGGTCAGGTAACGGCCGTGGCGGCGGGGGTATGAAGCAGCTCATCATGTTCTTGGCGTCGAACATCTGCAGGTGAGCTCTGGGACGGTGAGGGATCTGTGCGACTGGCAGGCACTCCTGTATGAGGGGGGCGAAGTACAGCATGGGGGGGTGGGGACGGGGGACGCTTGTCATATTGGTGAAAGGCAGCTTGGGCAGAGATGGGCGTTGAGCTATGGGGGAGCCTGAGGCAGGTGGTGAGCGGCACTCATGGTCTCCAGGGGGCAAGTGGTTGAGGTCTCAGTATGAAAAGGTTAGCAAGTTTGTGAGAGTGCGGGAGCAGATATAATAGAGGACCTCATTATCAAGTCTGTCTGTCTCATCTGACATTTTCATCGAGCTGATGGACTGATAGTCTGGCGATTGTGAGACTCTCTGACGATGTCAGACAGCACTAGGGAAGGCACCAGGCTGAAGGTGTTCGTACTGGAGTCAGAGGTGCTCCTAAAGGATCTTGCTGGTCAGCCAGTGGGGCCATACCAGAGCCAGGTGCCGCCCACCGAGGGGCTGTGTGAGCTGGAAGCCCTGAAGAGCTTGATGCAACTTTCTGCCTCCTTCCTAACTGCATACTGGACAGGAAGTCCCTCAGCTCTGCACCCTTCTGTGTAGTGACCTTGACTGATTTGTTCACCAAACTGCTCTAACAACTGCAAAAAAAAGATTAGAGAGTCATTTCAGAGCACTCTCCTGTGGTGCACAACAACTTCACATGTCAGTAAGCTACAGAAAACAAAGTTGTCAGGCCTAAAGACCTGGCCAAAGGTCCAGATCACAAAGAATCCATGATGCACACAGCCGCCAGAATCCCCCAGCACAAAACGTGTCCAGGACATATTTACCACCTACAGAAAGGGGTGGGTTGAAATATTAATTTATATAAATCCCAAAAATAAAAAAAAATACAGCCCCCTAACATACTTCACTGTACAACTTGAGGCTTCATTGTAGTAAACCTTTTATTCATCCAGCTGCAGGTCACTATCCGCCATGGTAGGTTCCAGTTGGGTAATACCACTGTTCATCACTGATAACCTCCCAGAACTGCAATAAAATGCAAGCTTATTTTAGTACTTAGAAATCAAGCTTATTCTACATTTCTATTCTTTGAAGTTATGACCAAAACGATAAAAGGGAACAGAAAGAAAAACGGGAAAAAACGCCCTATCTAATGACTGACGCCTTACCTGCCTTACTATGTTCGGCGCGCGCGGCTCTCATCCGCCATTGGAATAAGTAGCATATGATTGATTGGAACGTGTCATGCTACGTCACTAACCGCTCAAATTGCGGTACGGGTAAATTTCCGTGGAGCGGAATTAAATGGGTGGGGGTGGAATCAAACTGGAGACATAACATGATCTCAAAACCCTTTTTATTTACAGATATCGGATGTTGGATAGCATGCAATCTTTTTTTTTTTTTTTAAGAAAAGAAGAGAAAAAACAAAAGGAGGGGAAAAAAAAAAAGGATTTCCGCTTCTGTTAAATCTGTTGAAGTTTGTTCCCTCCCCACTTTGAAACAACGGTCGTCGAAGAGAAGAAAAATGACTAATTTTAAGGTTGGGCTCCAAACAGATTTTTGCGGTAACGGTTAACATTCTTTTTTTTTTTTTTTTTTTTGAATTTAACTTTAAACAGCTTCAGAAAATTGGTCAACAGTCACGTAAAAATATTTAAAATTAGAATAAAAATAAAAGTAAATCAGATTATTCCATATATGCACACACTTCAGAAGATAAATCTAAAATTATGTTTGGGTGAAATAGTAGACGGTCAGATTCAAAAATGGACGTTGATCTTGTAGAAGGTGTGGTTTATAGGGGCTCGAGAGCACAAAGCACCGGCATGGAGAAAAAAAACATGGCGTTTTCTAAGATAAAAATGGGTATTCCCTGTTCCCAAAGGCAAGGTAATATGAACTTACCTTGGCACCAATCTGGTTACCACACTGGCCAACAAGAAGATGAACAATTTCCCTCATGACTGCTGATATTTTACCGTACTTGCTTCACAAAGACTTCAGTTTTCCTCCAACTGCGTGTTCAACGGCTCACCCTATACTTTATAGTGCGATATGGCCCCCTCCCTCTTTCTGAGAAAATCAAGTGCCAATTGGCTTAGATCAGCATGACGTATTGACTGACATAAATTTGAACCAATCAAATGTTCTCATACTTGTTCACTATTCGCTGAAGACCTTGCTAATCATGTTAATCATCAGCACGTGACAATCGTCTAATCCGCAGACGTGTGGTCTGCCTTGACGTTATGGCGGAACGGAAATGCGACAGTGTCGAGATTTTGTGCAGTAGGTTCTAGCTGTGTGTCTGCCCATTCTGGTAACGGGGGGATCGTTTTTTGCTTTAGACCAAGAGATAATATTTAATTTTCATTTGTAGTTGAGGAAGCGGTTCTTTTCCGGAAACGAGTTTAAGACAGATATGCAGCTACCAAGTTTTCACCAACGTAAACGGCTGCAGCTGCCGTCGTAATGGCCAAAGTGAAGCGCAATAAAGCCCCTCCCCGTCATAAACATAAGCCACAACCTAGCTTTTTCCTCAGTCATATGTATGCGCAAACATGTAGGGCTACTGCGTGAATGCGCATCACGTCGCACTTTACAGGCAGCATTATCTTAACAAATGATAAGGGCCACCTGCGGAGGATTACGGCTTCAACTGAAGGAAGAAAGACGAAGAAAGTAATAAATAACAAAATGGCCTTACTCGAAGTGGTCATGTATTTCATGCGTGATAATGCAGACAACCGATGCGGGCAAAAGTCTGAACAATCTCTTCCCCAAAAAAAAAATGGAAGAACATTTACACACATTTTTCCTCAAGTGAAACGTTACAGCGACTGGGGAGGTGATTTTTGTAAAAATCATGTATGCCTGAAAAAAAAAGATTAAAGGAAAAATCCAGTTTAGAAAGGAGGTTCAAACATTCAGACGCAGATCCAGAAGCTGGTGCGGTCGTGTTAGCCTTTGGTGCTTACTGTCTACTGGAGCTGCGGAATGAGGGACAGATGAGCTTATTAATAGTTGAATCTATGTATGAATGCCAGGCAAAAAGGAGGGGAGGGGAAATGATGATGTGACTCCTGTGACTCTTGAACAAACAGCCCCAGTACAGTTGCTACAGCCGTATCAGAAGTAAGGACAGGAGGGGGGGCATTCCAGGTTATTGTTGCCATGGCGGGAATTAGGCTTTCCCACTGGACATTTGTGGACTGCAGTGCATTAGGGTAGGGCTTTATTTAAGCTTGGATCTCTGCAGCCTTTAGCACAGTTAAATAACATGCCATACATTTTTATGTAAGATTAGTATTTACAGTAAAGACTTGTAAAGTCTCATTAAATCACTGATGATGACAGTTCATTCTCTCAGCCTTGGCTGTTTTAACAGGCACACCACTGCCTATCATGTCATTTAGTATGTAGGGCATGCTTATAATTTCTACTGTGTGCATTGTAATCTGACACACAAGAGGCCTTCTCTGTTTGTTCTTTGGTTCTCTGTCCCAGAGAAGAGAAACTGATCAGGACTCAAGCAAATTAGCTGCTACTTCCCATATCTGCTCTTGGGTGTGTTTTGTTTTTTTCCCCCTCAGTTGTGGTTGCTAGCATGACTTGGCAGGGAGATATTTTAGTGGCTGTACCGTAAACTGGTTCAGTTTTTCACCTTGCTCTAAGATCAGTACGGGTTTGGTGCTGTATCCAAATAGCACAAACCAGTTGGTCTTCATTCATTCATTCGTTGTCCTGTTCTGCATTTTCATTCATTCATTCATTCATTCATTCATTCATTCATTCATGGTCTTGAGGTTTTTTAACTTTAATTAAAAGACCATCGTACAGCCACATTAAACATGTCCATTGTGTTTCAGATGGGTTCAGGATTTAAAGATTAAAAAAGATCTGATTAAGGCGAGACACTGCAGGTGAATAGGGTAAAAATGTAACTAACTGCTATCTGCCTTGAAACTTTCCTGGTTTATTACTCACATTAGGGCTATTATTTTCTGTAGTGCAAGATTTCTAAAATTTGTGTTTAAATGCATACCAGCATAAATTAGGTGTTATATAGCCAAAAAAGTGCTAATTTGCATACATTTCTAGG
>JALJCO010000102.1:0-15758 GCA_023101725.1 Atherinomorus stipes
TTCAGAAGCTAGAATCTGATAGGCTACCACCATCATGTGACACAGAAGCTAGAATCTGATAGGCTACCACCATCATGTGATACAGAAGCTAGAATCTGATAGGCTACCACCATCATGTGATACAGAAGCTAGAATCTGATAGGCTACTGCCACCATCATGTGATACAGAAGTTAGAATCTGATAAGCTACCACCATCATGTGACACAGAAGCTAGAATCTGATAGGCTACCACCATCATGTGACACAGAAGCTAGAATCTGATAGGCTACCACCATCACTTGATACAGAAGCTAGAATCTGATAGGCGCTTGCCACCATCATGTGATACAGAAGCTAGAATCTGATAGGCTACCACCATCATGTGACACAGAAGCTAGAATCTGATAGGCTACCACCATCATGTGACACAGAAGCTAGAATCTGATAGGCTACCACCATATCATGTGATACAGAAGCTAGAATCTGATAAGCTACCACCATCATGTGGTACAGAAGCTAGAATCTGATAGGCTACCACCATCATGTAATACAGAAGCTAGAATCTGATAGGCTACCACCATCCATGTGATACAGAAGCTAGAATCCGATAGGCTACCACCATCATGTGATACAGAAGCTAGAATCTGATAGGCTACCACCATCATGGTGATACAGAAGCTAGAATCTGATAGGCTACCACCATCATGTGATACAACATTGGCCAAAAGCTAGAATCTGATAGGCTACCACCATCATGTGACACAGAAGCTAGAATCTGATAGGCTACCACCATCATGTGACACAAAAAGCTAGAATCTCACAGGCTACCACCATCATGTGATACAGAAGCTAGAATCTGATAGGCTACCACCATCATGTGATACAGAAGCTAGAATCTGATAGGCTACCACCATCATGTGATACAGAAGCTAGAATCTGATAGGCTACCACCATCATGTGACACAGAAGCTAGAATCTGATAGGCTACCACCATCATGTGATACAGAAGCTAGAATCTGATAGGCTACCACCATCATGTGATACAGAAGCTAGAATCTGATAGGCTACCACCATCATGTGATACAGAAGCTAGAATCTGATAGGCTAAACCACCATCATGTGATACAGAAGCTTGAATCTGATAGGCTACCACCATCATGTGATACAGAAGCTAGAATCTGATAGGCTACCACCATCATGTGATACAGAAGCTAGAATCTGATAGGCTACCACCATCATGTGACACAAAAGCTAGAATCTGATAGGCTACTACCATCATGTGATACAGAAGCTAGAATCTGATAGGCTACCACCATCATGTGATACAGAAGCTAGAATCTGATAGGCTACTACCAACATGTGATACAGAAGCTAGAATCTGATAGTCTACTACCATCATGTGATACAGAAGCTAGAATCTGATAGGCTACCACCATCATTAGTGATACAGAAAGCTAGAATCTGATAGGCTACCACCATCATGTGATACAGAAGCTAGAATCTGATAGGCTACCACCATCATGTGGTACAGAAGCTAGAATCTGATAGGCTACCACCATCATGTGATACAGAAGCTAGAATCTGATAGGCTACCACCATCATGTGATACAGAAGCTAGAATCTGATAGGCTACCACCATCATCCTGTATTGATGTATTTGCTTCAGGGTATCGGTATCTTCATCCCTGTCTTGTTGGTATGGAAGTATCGGCTCTGCGGTATCGGTATTTTCATCCCTGTCTTGTTGGTATGGAAGTATCGGCTCTGCGGTATCTGTATCTTCATCCCTGTCTTGTTGGTATGGAAGTATCGGCTCTGCGGTATCGGTATCGTCGTCCCTGTCTTGTTGGTATGTAAGTATCGGCTCTGCAGTATCGGCATCTTCATCCCTGTCTTGTTGGTATGGAAGTATCGGCTCTGCGGTATCGGTATTTTCATCCCTGTCTTGTTGGTATGGAAGTATCGGCTCTGCGGTATCGGTATTTTCATCCCTGTCTTGTTGGTATGGAAGCATCGGCTCTGCGGTATCTGTATCTTCATCCCTGTCTTGTTGGTATGGAAGTATCGGCTCTGCGGTATCAGTATCGTCGTCCCTGTCTTGTTGGTATGTAAGTATCGGCTCTGCAGTATCGGTATCTTCATCCCTGTCTTGTTGGTATGGAAGTATCGGTTCTGCGGTATCGGTATCTTCATCCCTGTCTTGTTGGTATGGAAGTATCGGCTCTGCGGTATCGGTAGATCCATCCCCGGTGAGACTTGTCTCGGCAGATCAGCTGATCTGAGACGACGTTCTGGGCTGGGAACTCACCTGTGACCAGGTGTTCCTGTCTGTTCTCAGAGCGGGAACCGTTCCACAGCCGGTACTCCTGCGGGGTTCTGCTGGGCAGCGGCGGGTTCGGGTCCGTGTTCTCGGGCCAGAGGCTGTCGGACGGACTGCAGGTGAGGACGGCCTCTCTGCAGGTGACCTGACGGACGCACACCTGCAGGCTCATCAGCTGTGTCTTTCTGTCCGTCCAGGTGGCCGTCAAACAGATCTCCAGCGACAGCGTCCATCACTGGGCCCGGCTGGTGAGTCCTGTCGTCATGGCAACTGCGTTTGCTGGTGCGTTCAGGGTCACGTGGGTCGTCTCTGCTGGACAGCTGCAGAACTGCGGTGGTGGGTGTGGGACTGTCCCTCTGGTTCCCACGGAAACCTGTGACATCACGGCTCAGGCAGCGGACTTCCCCGATGTAACCGGGACTCCCCCCCCCGCCCCCCCCCAATGCAGGGCAGAGAAAACCCATAAACATGGAGGAAGATGACTCATCATCCTCTTCCTCTCCCCAGCCAGGTGAGCCGGACCCGGTTCCCATGGAGATCGCCCTGCTGCAGCGGCTGACGGAGGTCGGAGGTCACGGGGGCGTGGTCCGCCTGCTGGACTGGTTCCGGGTGGAGGGGCGGGGCTTCCTGCTGGTCATGGAGCGCCCGGCGCAGAGCCAGGACCTGTTCGACTTCATCACGGAGCGGGGGCCGCTGCCGGAGCCGCTGGCACTCAGGTACGGCCCGGTTCTGACCCGGTTCCGACCCAGTCCGGCCTGGTTCTGACCCGGTTCTGACCCAGCCTGGCCCGGTTATGACCCGGTTCTGATCCGGTCTGTTCTGACCCGGTTCTGATCCGGTCTGTTCTGACCCGGTTCCGACCCAGCCTGGCCCGGTTCTGACCCAGCCCGGCCTGGTTCTGACCCGGTTCTGACCCAGCCTGGCCTGGTTCTGATCCGGTCTGTTCTGACCCGGTTCCGACCCAGCCCGGCCCGGTTCTGACCTGGTTCTGACCCAGCCCGGCCTGGTTCTGATCCGGTTCCGACCCAGCCCGGCCTGGTTCTGACCCGGTTCCGACCCAGCCTGGCCCGGTTCTGACCCAGCCCGGCCTGGTTCTGATCCGGTTCTGTATGGTTCTGATCTGGTCTGTTCTGACCCGGTTCTGACCTGGTTCTGTGTGGTTCTGACCCGGTTCCTCCGTGTCCAGGATCTTCCAGCAGGTGGTGTCTGCGCTGGTCTTCGTCCACCAGCAGGACGTGGTCCACCGGGACATCAAGGACGAGAACATCGTGGTGGACACCAGAACCCTGCAGGTCCGGATCATCGACTTCGGGTCCGGAGCGCCGCTGCAGGAGGCGCCGTACCAGGAGTACGAAGGTAGGAGGTGCTTCATCTTCATCACCCCTGCTGCTCCTCATCTTCATCACCCCTGCTGCTCCTCATCTTCATCACTCCTGCTGCTCCCTCATCTTCATCATCCCTGCTGCTCCTCATCTTCATCATCCCTGCTGCTCCTCATCTTCATCACCCCTGCTGCTCCTCATCTTCATCACCCCTGCTGCTCCTCATCTTCATCACTCCTGCTGCTCCTCATCTTCATCATCCCTGCTGCTCCTCATCTTCATCATCCCTGCTGCTCCTCATCTTCATCATCCCTGCTGCTCCTCATCTTCATCACCCCTGCTGCTCCTCATCTTCATCACTCCTGCTGCTCCTCATCTTCATCATCCCTGCTGCTCCTCATCTTCATCACTCCTGCTGCTCCTCATCTTCATCATCCCTGCTGCTCCTCATCTTCATCTCCTTGCTGCTCCTCATCTTCATCACCCCTGCTGCTCCTCATCTTCATCATCCCTGCTGCTCCTCATCTTCATCATCCCTGCTGCTCCTCATCTTCATCATCCCTGCTGCTCCTCATCTTCATCACCCCTGCTGCTCCTCATCTTCATCACTCCTGCTGCTCCTCATCTTCATCATCCCCGCTGCTCCTCATCTTCATCATCCCTGCTGCTCCTCATCTTCATCACCCCTGCTGCTCCTCATCTTCATCACCCCTGCTGCTCCTCATCTTCATCTCCTTGCTGCTCCTCATCTTCATCACTCCTGCTGCTCCTCATCTTCATCATCCCTGCTCCTCATCTTCATCACCCCTGCTGCTCCTCATCTTCATCATCCCTGCTGCTCCTCATCTTCATCACTCCTGCTGCTCCTCATCTTCATCATCCCTGCTGCTCCTCATCTTCATCATCCCTGCTGCTCCTCATCTTCATCTCCTTGCTGCCTCCTCATCTTCATCATCCCTGCTGCTCCTCATCTTCATCTCCTTGCTGCTCCTCATCTTCATCATCCTTGCTGCTCCTCATCTTCATCACTCCTGCTGCTCCCTCATCTTCATCACCCCTGCTCCTCCTCATCTTCATCACTCCTGCTGCCTCCTCATCTTCATCATCCCTGCTGCTCCTCATCTTCATCACTCCTGCTGCTCCTCATCTTCATCACTCCTGCTGCTCCTCATCTTCATCATCCCTGCTGCTCCTCATCTTCATCATCCCTGCTGCTCCTCATCTTCATCATCCCTGCTGCTCCTCATCTTCATCATCCCTGCTGCTCCTCATCTTCATCACCCCTGCTGCTCCTCATCTTCATCATCCCTGCTGCTCCTCATCTTCATCATCCCTGCTGCTCCTCATCTTCATCCTCCCTGCTGCTCCTCATCTTCATCATCCCTGCTCCTCATCTTCATCACTCCTGCTGCTCCTCATCTTCATCACTCCTGCTGCTCCTCATCTTCATCATCCCTGCTGCTCCTCATCTTCATCATCCCTGCTGCTCCTCATCTTCATCACCCCTGCTGCTCCTCATCTTCATCTCCTTGCTGCTCCTCATCTTCATCACCCCTGCTGCTCCTCATCTTCATCACTCCTGCTGCTCCTCATCTTCATCTCCTTGCTGCTCCTCATCTTCATCATCCCTGCTGCTCCTCATCTTCATCATCCCCGCTCCTCCTCATCTTCATCATCCCTGCTGCTCCTCATCTTCATCATCCCTGCTGCTCCTCATCTTCATCACTCCTGCTGCTCCTCATCTTCATCACCCCTGCTGCTCCTCATCTTCATCATCCCTGCTGCTCCTCATCTTCATCTCCTTGCTGCTCCTCATCTTCATCACTCCTGCTGCTCCTCATCTTCATCATCCCTGCTGCTCCTCATCTTCATCATCCCTGCTGCTCCTCATCTTCATCACTCCTGCTGCTCCTCATCTTCATCATCCCTGCTGCTCCTCATCTTCATCACTCCTGCTGCTCCTCATCTTCATCTCCTTGCTGCTCCTCATCTTCATCATCCCTGCTGCTCCTCATCTTCATCACTCCTGCTGCTCCTCATCTTCATCACTCCTGCTGCTCCTCATCTTCATCATCCCTGCTGCTCCTCATCTTCATCATCCCTGCTGCTCCTCATCTTCATCATCCCTGCTGCTCCTCATCTTCATCTCCTTGCTGCTCCTCATCTTCATCATCCCTGCTGCTCCTCATCTTCATCACCCCTGCTGCTCCTCATCTTCATCACTCCTGCTGCTCCTCATCTTCATCACTCCTGCTGCTCCTCATCTTCATCATCCCTGCTGCTCCTCATCTTCATCACTCCTGCTGCTCCTCATCTTCATCATCCCTGCTGCTCCTCATCTTCATCTCCTTGCTGCCCCTCATCTTCATCACTCCTGCTGCTCCTCATCTTCATCATCCCTGCTGCTCCTCATCTTCATCACTCCTGCTGCTCCTCATCTTCATCTCCTTGCTGCTCCTCATCTTCATCATCCCTGCTGCTCCTCATCTTCATCTCCTTGCTGCTCCTCATCTTCATCACTCCTGCTGCCCCTCATCTTCATCTCTCTGCTGCTCCTCCTCATCTTCATCACTCCTGCTGCTCCTCATCTTCATCATCCCTGCTGCCCCTCATCTTCATCACTCCTGCTGCTCCTCATCTTCATCATCCCTGCTGCTCCTCATCTTCATCTCCTTGCTGCTCCTCATCTTCATCACTCCTGCTGCTCCTCATCTTCATCTCCTTGCTGCTCCTCATCTTCATCATCCCTGCTGCTCCTCATCTTCATCACCCCTGCTCCTCCTCATCTTCATCATCCCTGCTGCTCCTCATCTTCATCATCCCTGCTGCTCCTCATCTTCATCATCCCTGCTGCCCCTCATCTTCATCCTCCCTGCTGCTCCTCATCTTCATCACTCCTGCTGCTCCTCATCTTCATCACTCCTGCTGCTCCTCATCTTCATCACCCCTGCTGCTCCTCATCTTCATCATCCCTGCTGCTCCTCATCTTCATCTCCTTGCTGCTCCTCATCTTCATCTCCTTGCTGCTCCTCATCTTCATCATCCTTGCTGCTCCTCATCTTCATCATCCTTGCTGCTCCTCATCTTCATCATCCCTGCTGCTCCTCATCTTCATCACTCCTGCTGCTCCTCATCTTCATCACCCCTGCTGCTCCTCATCTTCATCATCCCTGCTGCTCCTCATCTTCATCACCCCTGCTGCTCCTCATCTTCATCTCCTTGCTGCTCCTCATCTTCATCTCCTTGCTGCTCCTCATCTTCATCATCCCTGCTGCTCCTCATCTTCATCACTCCTGCTGCTCCTCATCTTCATCATCCCTGCTGCTCCTCATCTTCATCATCCCTGCTGCTCCTCATCTTCATCATCCTTGCTGCTCCTCATCTTCATCACTCCTGCTGCTCCTCATCTTCATCACTCCTGCTGCTCCTCATCTTCATCACTCCTGCTGCTCCTCATCTTCATCATCCTTGCTGCTCCTCATCTTCATCATCCCTGCTGCTCCTCATCTTCATCATCCCTGCTGCTCCTCATCTTCATCACTCCTGCTGCTCCTCATCTTCATCATCCCTGCTGCTCCTCATCTTCATCACTCCTGCTGCTCCTCATCTTCATCATCCCTGCTGCTCCTCATCTTCATCATCCCTGCTGCTCCTCATCTTCATCATCCCTGCTGCTCCTCATCTTCATCATCCCTGCTGCTCCTCATCTTCATCACTCCTGCTGCTCCTCATCTTCATCATCCCTTCTGCTCCTCATCTTCATCATCCCTGCTGCTCCTCATCTTCATCATCCCTGCTGCTCCTCATCTTCATCACTCCTGCTGCTCCTCATCTTCATCATCCCTGCTGCTCCTCATCTTCATCATCCCTGCTGCTCCTCATCTTCATCATCCCTGCTGCTCCTCATCTTCATCATCCCTGCTGCTCCTCATCTTCATCATCCCTCCTCCTCCTCTGATCTTCGTCTCCTCCTCCTCCTTTTATCTTCGTCTCCTCCTCCTCCTCCTCTGATCTTCGTCTCCTCCTCCTCCTCTGATGTTCGTCTCCTCCTCCTCCTCCTCCTCTGATCTTCGTCTCCTCCTCCTCCTCTGATCTTCGTCTCCTCCTCCTCCTCCTCTGATCTTCGTCTCCTCCTCCTCCTCTGATCTTCGTCTCCTCCTCCTCCTCTGATCTTCGTCGCCTCCTCCTCCTCCTCTGATCTTCGTCTCCTCCTCCTCCTCCTCTGATCTTCGTCTCCTCCTCCTCCTCTGATCTTCGTCTCCTCCTCCTCCTCCTCTGATCTTCGTCTCCTCCTCCTCCTCTGATCTTCGTCTCCTCCTCCTCCTCCTCTGATCTTCGTCTCCTCCTCCTCCTCCTCTTTTTCTCTCTCTCTCTCCTCCTCCTCTGATCTTCGTCTCCTCCTTCTCCTCCTCTGTCTTCGTTCCTCCTCCTCCTCCTCTGATCTTCGTCTCCTCCTCCTCCTCTGATCTTCGTCTCCTCCTCCTCCTCCTCTGATCTTCGTCTCCTCCTCCTCTGATCTTCGTCTCCTCCTCCTCCTCTTATCTTCGTCTCCTCCTCCTCCTCTTATCTTCGTCTCTTTTTCCTCCTCCTCCTCTGATCTTCGTCTTCTCCTCTGATCTTCTTCTCCTCCTCTGATCTTCGTCTCCTCCTCCTCCTCCTCTGATCTTCGTCTCCTCCTCTGATCTTCGTCGCCTCCTCTGATCTTCGTCTCCTCCTCTGATCTTCGTCGTCTCCTCCTCCTCCTCCTCTGATCTTCGTCTCCTCCTCCTCCTTTTATCTTCGTCTCCTCCTCCTCCTCCTCTGATCTTCGTCTCCTCCTCCTCCTCCTCTGATCTTCGTCTCCTCCTCTGATCTTCGTCTCCTCCTCCTCTGATCTTCGTCTCCTCCTCCTCCTCCTCTGATCTTCGTCTCCTCCTCCTCTGATCTTCGTCTCCTCCTCCTCCTCTTATCTTCGTCTCCTCCTCCTCCTCTTATCTTCGTCTCCTCCTCCTCCTCCTCTGATCTTCGTCTCCTCCTCTGATCTTCGTCTCCTCCTCTGATCTTCGTCTCCTCCTCCTCCTCCTCTGATCTTCGTCTCCTCCTCTGATCTTCGTCTCCTCCTCCTCCTCTGATCTTCGTCTCCTCCTCGTCCTCCTCTGATCTTCGTCTCCTCCTCCTCTGATCTTCGTCTCCTCCTCCTCCTCCTCTGATCTTCGTCTCCTCCTCTGATCTCTCTCTCCTCCCTCTGATCTTCGTCTCCTCCTCCCTCCTCCTTGTCTCCTCCTCCTCTGATCTTCGTCTCCTCGTCCTCCTCTGATCTTCGTCTCCTCGTCCTCCTCTGATCTTCGTCTCCTCCTCCTCTGATCTTCGTCTCCTCCTCCTCCTCTTATCTTCGTCTCCTCCTCCTCCTCTTATCTTCGTCTCCTCCTCCTCCTCCTCCTCTGATCTTCGTCTCCTCCTCTGATCTTCGTCTCCTCCTCTGATCTTCGTCTCCTCCTCCTCCTCCTCTGATCTTCGTCTCCTCCTCTGATCTTCGTCGCCTCCTCTGATCTTCGTCTCCTCCTCTGATCTTCGTCGTCTCCTCCTCCTCCTCCTCTGATCTTCGTCTCCTCCTCCTCCTTTTATCTTCGTCTCCTCCTCCTCCTCCTCTGATCTTCGTCTCCTCCTCCTCCTCCTCTGATCTTCGTCTCCTCCTCTGATCTTCGTCTCCTCCTCCTCTGATCTTCGTCTCCTCCTCCTCCTCCTCTGATCTTCGTCTCCTCCTCCTCTGATCTTCGTCTCCTCCTCCTCCTCTTATCTTCGTCTCCTCCTCCTCCTCTTATCTTCGTCTCCTCCTCCTCCTCCTCCTCTGATCTTCGCTCTCCTCCCTCTGATCTTCGTCTCCTCCTCTGATCTTCGTCTCCTCCTCCTCCTCCTCTGATCTTCGTCTCCTCCTCTGATCTTCGTCTCCTCCTCCTCCTCTGATCTTCGTCTCCTCCTCGTCCTCCTCTGATCTTCGTCTCCTCCTCCTCTGATCTTCGTCTCCTCCTCTGATCTTCGTCTCCTCCTCTGATCTTCGTCTCCTCCTCCTCCTCCTTGTCTCCTCCTCCTCTGATCTTCGTCTCCTCGTCCTCCTCTGATCTTCGTCTCCTCGTCCTCCTCTGATCTTCGTCTCCTCCTCCTCCTCAGGGACCCGGGTCTACAGTCCTCCGGAGTGGGTTCTGACCCGGTCCTACCGGGCGGTCCCGCTGACGGTCTGGTCTCTGGGCGTCCTCCTCTTCGACATGGTCTGCGGCGACGTCCCGTTCACGCGGGACCAGGACATCGTCACGGCAACGCCCACCTTCACCAGGAGGCTCTCTGAAGGTGAGCCCAGGCTCCGCCCCCTCGCTCTGATTGGCCCGGCCATTTCGTCCCCGCTCACCGTCTCTCTCTGTCCCCCCCTCAGAATGCCGGTCTCTGATTGGCTGGTGCCTGTCCTACCGGCCCGAGGACCGCCCCTCCCTGGAGGAGGTGCTGACCCACCCCTGGATGGAGGGAGGCGAGGAAGAGGAGGAGGAGGAGGAGTTAGGCCTGCCCAGTCCCTCCCTCTGAGACCCGGACCAGAACCAGAACCAACGTCATCATCATCATCATCATCACTGCTGTTTATTTATTGTTTTTATTTATTTGGTTCTGATTGGTTCAGCAGTTCATCTTCATCTGATGATGATGATGATGATGATGATGATGATGATGATGATGATGATGAGGAAGAGGAGGAGGAGGAGGAGGAAGATAAAGCTGGACCTGAAGTTTTGGTTCCACCCCTGCTGTTGGTCCCGGACCTGCTGTTCCGGTCCAGGACCCGGCTTTGGTCCCGGACCTGCTGTTCCGGTCCAGGACCCGGCTTTGGTCCCGGACCTGCTGTTCCGGTCCAGGACCCGGTGTTGGTCCCGGACCTGCTGTTCCGGTCCAGGACCCGGTGTTGGTCCCGGACCTGCTGTTCTGGTCCAGGACCTGCTGTTCCGGTCCAGGACCCGCCGTTGGTCCCAGACCTGCTGTTCCGGTCCAGGACCCGGCTTTGGTCCCGGACCTGCTGTTCTGGTCCAGGACCCGGTGTTGGTCCCGGACCTGCTGTTCTGGTCCAGGACCCGACGTTGGTACCAGACCTGGTGTTCTGGTCCAGGACCCGGCTTTGGTCCCGGACCTGCTGTTCCGATCCAGGACCCGGCTTTGGTACCGGACCTGCTGTTCTGGTCCAGGACCCGACGTTGGTACCAGACCTGGTGTTCTGGTCCAGGACCCGGCTTTGGTCCCGGACCTGCTGTTCCGATCCAGGACCCGGCTTTGGTCCCAGACCTGCTGTTCCGGTCCAGGACCCGGCGTTGGTCCCAGACCTGCTGTTCCGGTCCAGGACCCGGCGTTGGTCCCAGACCTGCTGTGTTGGTCCCGGACCTGCTGTTCTGGTCCAGGACCCGACGTTGGTACCAGACCTGGTGTTCTGGTCCAGGACCCGGCGTTGGTCCCGGACCTGCTGTTCCGGTCCAGGACCCGGCTTTGGTACCGGACCTGCTGTTCTGGTCCAGGACCCGGCTTTGGTCCCGGACCTGCTGTTCCGGTCCAGGACCGGTGTTGGTACCAGGGTCTACTCTGGACTTTCTAAAGTGATGCGTTCACTTGTCTCTGTTTATTTACATTAAATAAGAATTTGTGGATCGACACGAACGATCTGAATAAAAAAAGTTCTCGTCTCATCGTGTCTGTCTGTCAGAACCAGAACCAGCTGGTCCAGTTTCACCAAACATCTGTGATTAAACTGAAAAAATGAAAAAGTAAAACAAACTAAAACTAGTAAAAGTTGTTACTCCGTAACAGCTGGTGTGAGTGCTGCAGACGCTGAACTGAAATGCTTTTAGAAGTTAAACTGGGAGGTTTAAGAGGAACGAAACAGCTGAGTTTGGCTTAAAATACTCAGAAGTGGCTTTAAATATTTGAAAAAGCTCTAGAAAAGGTGTGAAGAGCTTCAGATGGGAAATGATGGCTGAAGTGACCTGATGGAAGTCTGAGCTAAAGTCATGGTGAGGTTGAAGACAACATTACCACCACCAGAACCTGAGAAGTGGATTTAAAACAGCCTGAAGACGGTTTAATCAGAGTTGGATTGAATCCATCCAGCTCAGTACCTGACCAGTATGTTACCAGTGCCATACCAGTCTGGTACCAGTATGTTACCAGTGCCATACCAGTCTGGTACCAGTATGTTACCAGTGCCATACCAGTCTGGTACCAGTATGTTACCAGTGCCATACCAGTCTGATACCAGTATGTTACCAGTGCCATACCAGTCTGGTACCAGTATGTTACCAGTGCCATACCAGTCTGGTACCAGTATGTTACCAGTGCCATACCAGTCTGGTACCAGTACGTTACCAGTGCCATACCAGTATGTTACCAGTGCCATACCAGTCTGGTACCAGTACGTAACCAGTGCCATACCAGTCTGGTACCAGTATGTTACCAGTGCCATACCAGTCTGGTACCAGTATGTTCCCAGTGCCATACCAGTCTGATACCAGTGCTATACCAGTCTGGTACCAGTATGTTACCAGTGCCATACCAGTCTGGTACCAGTATGTTACCAGTGCCATACCAGTATGTTACCAGTGCCATACCAGTCTGGTTACAAGTATGTTACCAGTGCCATACCAGTCTGGTACCAGTTTGTTACCAGTGCCATACCAGTCTGGTACCAGTTTGTTACCAGTGCTATACCAGTCTGGTACCAGTATGTTACCAGTGCCATACCAGTATGTTACCAGTGCCATACCAGTCTGGTACCAGTACGTTACCAGTGCCATACCAGTCTGGTACCAGTATGTTACCAGTGCCATACCAGTCTGGTACCAGTATGTTACCAGTGCCATACCAGTCTGGTACCAGTACGTTACCAGTGCCATACCAGTCTGGTACCAGTATGTTACCAGTGCCATACCAGTCTGGTACCAGTATGTTACCAGTGCCATACCAGTATGTTACCAGTGCCATACCAGTCTGGTACCAGTATGTTACCAGTGCCATACCAGTCTGGTACCAGTATGTTACCAGTGCCATACCAGTCTGGTACCAGTATGTTACCAGTGCCATACCAGTATGTTACCAGTGCTATACCAGTCTGGTACCAGTATGTTACCAGTGCCATACCAGTCTGGTACCAGTATGTTACCAGTGCCATACCAGTCTGGTACCAGTATGTTACCAGTGCCATACCAGTCTGGTACCAGTACGTTACCAGTGCCATACCAGTCTGGTACCAGTATGTTACCAGTGCCATACCAGTCTGGTACCAGTATGTTACCAGTGCCATACCAGTATGTTACCAGTGCCATACCAGTCTGGTACCAGTATGTTACCAGTGCCATACCAGTCTGGTACCAGTATGTTACCAGTGCCATACCAGTCTGGTACCAGTATGTTACCAGTGCCATACCAGTCTGATACCAGTACGGTACCAGTGCCATACCAGTCTGGTACCAGTATGTTACCAGTGCCATACCAGTCTGGTACCAGTACGTTACCAGTGCCATACCAGTCTGGTACCAGTATGCTACCAGTGCCATACCAGTCTGGTACCAGTACGTTACCAGTGCCATACCAGTCTGGTACCAGTTGAAGTTTTGAACATTGTAATGTTTCTTAAACTGGCATAATTAAAAACGGTTGAAAATATCAAGTTGAAAAGACATTCCTGAATAGCTGAATCTTTGCTGATTCGTTTAAAGTTTGAATGGTGTTTCTAGCTGAAATTATGCTGAAGTTATAAGGTTTGAATGGAGTTCAACTTTTTGAAGGGTTTTGAAGGATCTGAAGGCTTCTCCATTGAAATGAATGGGAAAAAATATCGATAAATGATCAACAACTTCAAAACGGTTGAAGTTATCAATACCAGGAGATATAGCCATCATCTCCTGAATGAGCTGAACGTTTTGATACCAAATTTGTTTAAGTGGGTTCAACAGAGTTTAACTTAAGTGCCAAAAACCGGCGGAAAAATAATAAGATTAATAAAGAGAAACAGGAATACAAATACATGTTTGTTTTTATCATCATGTTTTTATTTAGTAAATAAACAACCTGAAATTCTGTTTTAGCTAAATTTGACTTTTTATTTACTTTTGTTCATTTATATATTTGTAATTAATTTGGAGGAAGCCGGAGAGAACCCACACAGGAGAACATGCAAACTCCACACAGGAAAGAACTGTTCTCACCCCCCCTCCAGGCGGGAATCAAACAAGCGACTTTCTTACTTTGAGGCTGCGGTGCTAACCACCACGCCACCATGCAGTCCTGATAATACGTCATAAAAATGTAAAAAAAACCCAAAAAAGTATCTAATATCTAATATGTGTATATATAGTATAACATATATATAAATATATACGCATATATAAATATATATTATATGTCGTCTGTAAATATGTTTATTTTGACTATGATGGTGACACATGAAGTATAGATATGACAGATATTTTGGACTGAATCTATTTTACATTTCCACGCACGCACACACGCGCACACGCATATGTAAACATGTCATCCCGGTATGCTGAGGACAATAATCCAGTATTCCACATCTGGAAGGTATTCTAAACGTACATCTGTGTACATTTCCACACGTGTGGTAATCCTGTGAAGAGAGAGGTTGTTCCGACCTGGGGCCTGTCGACGAAGCCGGATTTTCTCTTATGGAGGAAACTTCAGGGTTTTTCGTCCTATGACGCTGGTTCACTTCTGATCGGGTTATATCTCCCCGGTAACTTATGCTGAACGCCTAACCTGGTCTGGACCAGGTTAAGTTCTGGATAAGAGATCTCTGACTATAAAAGCACCACTCCCTGACCAATCAGCACTCTTGGAAAATGGCCTGCCCATTTTTAGAAGATCCTGTCGATGCCAGTGCGCAGATCGTGAGAGGAGTTCTTAGAAGAGAGAGAATATTCAGAGATGGAGCCCTTTTGATTTGCCACATGACACTTTATATGAAAGATGGAGGTTTTCCTCTGCTGGACTCCGTTACATCTGTCAGCTGATAGAGCCGTACATCACTAATGTAACGCATCGCAGCCGGACACCGACAACACCACAGATGCTCTTCATCACACTGAGGTTTTATTAATGTTAGACTAATTGAATTAATTTTGATATAGACCAACGCCTCACCTCGAGTGAAAATAAAATTAGTGCTGTACTGATGTAGCTGAAAAGCTTATTTTTTGTGGCCGAATTATGCTCACGGTCCCACTCAGTAAAACGTCATTCATTCATTCATTCATTCATTCATTCACTGGTAGTTTGATGCACACCGTTGGCGACACTGAAAACGTATAAAAACATGTCATGTAATAGCCGCTTTTTCCCTGTGGGCTGCACAAATATTAAATGAAATTCCATTCATTCATGAAAGAGTGTGGCAGCATAGAATCTCGTCACTGGCCGGTTTGGATTATATATTTGTATTTGTTCTTTACTTGTTCCCATGATCGTCTTGCGCTGCGGGGTTGCATCTGAAATAATGTGATTAAGAGGTCACACATGTAGAAAACATGAATTTATGGAGCGCACACCCCCATGCCGGCATGGTGAAGGGTTACAACACGTTCAACGATATGAGCCTAAAATATCCATATGCACAGTATGAGAAGCAAATATACTGAGGAAGCGCTGTAGTGTGATGGACACTAAATGATCAGAGTCCGATATTGTTCCATGATTGTACAATCGCACGGACTTGCTGCGCATTAACAGACAGCATTAATTCCGGGCTTTTGCTGCGGCGACTGTGTAGCTGCAGCATAAATGGAGCCATTTATTATCATTCCTGAATCATAATGTCGTGTTATCATTCAGGAATGATGATCTGAATTCTACATATTTCTTAAGTATCATCGTCTGCTCCTCCATGGTGAAATATGTCGCTCTCTGTTTCTCCATGTCTGCGATTGGTCAGATGCTTCCAACGCCGCCTCTTTCATGTGAGCGCGCACTGATTAAGATTGGAAAACCCCTGGGTTGAGTTACCGAGTTGATAACCAGCTTCATAGTACCGTTTATCAAGACCGCAGATGTCTGGTTAAGTCAACCCAGGTAACAGAGAGAAATCCCGGGCATGTTAATCCGGCTTCGTCGTACAGGCCCC
>JALJCO010000105.1:0-55562 GCA_023101725.1 Atherinomorus stipes
AGTTTTTACATAAGTTTTGCATTTTACATAAGTTCATTAATTTCAATCCTTTTAAAAATCATAGTTTTACACTTTTAATTCCAGAGAGCACTCAAAGCAGAATATTTTTTCCCTTTTTAATGGTTTTGTGGTTGTTGCTCTCTGCTTTTTAAAAGAAAATATTCTATGGTATTATTTTCTATTTTTATTTGTCTGTGCAGCACTTTACCCTTTTGGTATTTAAAAGTTTTTTTATAAATAAAGTTTTAGCATTGGACCAAAATACCTGTCAACAGGTGTAGAAGTCTTTTTGAACATTACAGAAAACGCTTAATCCCTCAAAGTGTTGCTAATTTTTTTTTTAGCTTTGTAGCCCCATCATACGCTTATATGTATGTGTGTACAATATATACACACACAAAAGCCTCTTTCCAAAAAATTATAATATATTAGAATAAACACCCTTTTCCATGATATTCTAATTTTTGGAAAGGGTCTGTATATGTCTATGATTTCCGTTTTTTAATTGTCAAATTTACGATTCTGTGATCACAGGTTTCATCGGGCTTTACTTCTGATTCATACTACTTCTGATCATTCATTAATGATTGACATTTTCATATAATTGTATACAGAATGGAAGGTGATTCTTTGGGCAGTGGTACTTTTTCCCACGAGTGGAACTGCTACGGTTTTATCAAAGTGGTTTAGTCCGAAGGAGGATACATTGTTCTGGCCTCCTAAAAACATTAGTTATGCAAAAGCCCTCAGAGAAAACATGATTCCGCAGAAAGGCTGGACAAAGTATGAGGATGTGCGGCTCTTAATAACTTGTGGTAAGTAGTCACTGTATGATGTCTAGGCTACACAACTCAATCCAATCTGCGACAGAATTGCTAATATTACTTTTCTACCAGTCACAAATGGGACAAGTCAATCAGGTGAATTAAAGTGCCAACTATCTTTTTCTCTCTGGTATCACGATGAACTCTTTAGTCTGGACATGAAATCGCCAATCTACATGCTCGCAGTGCGTCATGATGTAACACATTGTAAGCGTGGAGATCTTCCAACATATTTTTGAGAATTCTGCATAATATGCTTTTACTTGCACTACTCACAAAGTTAGGGATGTTTTACTTTATGATGTCAGAATGAACAAAAATCCACTACAACTTATCCAAGTGAACAGAATTAGACTTTCTCTAAACTTTGTAAAGCACATGTACATTCTGCATGGTGGTTTAATGGTTAAATATTTATTGCACATCATGCTGTTAAATTATAACTGAAAGTTGGATATCACTAACTTTTTGTGTTTATAGTGTAACTGGTACCGTTTTGATTCAGTTGCTTTGGCACTTGTACTTAAATTTTGAACTTTGAACTTGCAAGTGTTGATGCATACAAATAAAAAATTGAGTACTTTTCTCATCACTGCAGAAATGTATTTGAATCAGAACCTGAGTGTTATCTTCAAAATACGTAGAGCATATTGTGTAAATGGTAATCATACTTCTTAAATGGTATACTGTATTTTTGGTCATTTACAGTCTCGTTTGAAAAGGCGAAACAGTATGAGGAGAAATGTGTGAATACAGGATGCCAGACCACTGACTTGGAATCTGATGAGGAAGCCAATGAACGCCGGGATGTGCGTCAGAAAAGAATAAAAAGGTACATTTCAGTAATTTCCTCCGCCAAATGTGTTTATTATATTAGCCTACCTACACACACTCTGAGGGCCTACACTGAGATTGGGACGCCAGTCGTCTTGACGAGTCTCTTGCCTGTTTTTGTACTTGTATATCAATGTTCCTCATTTTACAGAAACTGGTGGTGAGCTGCTGATCCAAGAGTAGTAAAATGATTTCTATTGCACTTTGTGTAACTTTCATTTTGAAGACCAAATCCTGTGTATGTGGAGTCAGATGGGGACACTGAAACCAGCAATAAGAGAAAATTTGCCAAGCCACCTGCTATTCATTTCCCAGGTGCAATGGTGATACTGTCCAGTGATGACACTAACTGCTACACCTACTTCAAGCATTTCCATGTATAATTCCACTTATTTGTTAATACAGCGCAGACAGAGTCCAATCAGTTCCCCTCTCCACCAACCACAAATGCTCGCAGTGGTATGTCATCATTTATTATAATGGAAGAAACAATGTCATTGCTTGTGAGCTTGAATTTTAATTCCACTGTCAAAACATACAAACATCAGCCATGTGATGTGTGTTTTTAAAACTTGTAACACCAGTTTTTGTTCCCCTTTTTTAGCCTCTGAAAGTCCCCAAAGCAGCTTCCTCCAGTCATTTGACCAGCTTTGAAAGTTTGCATTCATGTTTTGTGTTTTCTCTTTTAGGTTTTTGTGGAAGCTACTTGTTGGAGCTACAGTCAACAGAATCGTCTATTAATGGTAAAAGTGTAGACTACATACAGTATATGATGCCCTCAGGAATGTGTGTCTATTTAGATAAAAGGCTGTACAGTGGCTCTATTATTGGCTTTACTAGGTTTATTTGTATTTATTTCGGGAGAGCAACATACTGGACTTGTAAGGAATGGTATGTCTGTTCTCCTTGTATCAAGTCAAGAGCCTTTGTTTTTTTTTTATTGTTTGTTTTTGTTTTTTTGGCCATCACTCAACAGCTATTGCATAATGACATACAGAGCTATGACTCTTATCAAAGAGCAAAACATTATTTTCTAGCTCTTGACACTATCTACACTTTAAAACAGTCTTGAAAAATGATTATTTTACCACCAGATATGCTGGCCAGTTGAGGCTACCTTCATACTGTTATCACAAACCATTGTACACTACAGATTTTATATGTATTTTTGATATTTGGATTCCGATGACAATCAGCTCCTTTATAGTATATACTTTTTTTAGTGCTCATTTGCCTTATTTTTTTTATTTTCTTTTACTTGTCCTGTCCAGCATCGAAGCAAGCAGAATGGAAATCTGATTGCTTTATTTTGTTGAACAGTTTTGCTTTACCAAGCGGAGCTTTATGAACATAAGGCTCCACTTGATATCCTGTTTATTCATTTTATTTCTCTAATTAAACATTTGTCAATTACACCATTCCATATCATACTGCTGGGCCTGACAAGGGAGAAATGAAAGTTAACAGAGGCATGGACCGCGGAACGCATCTGACCGAGGGGGGCCATACTTCCAAGAAAAAAATAAAATAAAGTAATAAATATAGTAATATATATATATATATAGTAATATAAAATAAAATAAAAAAATAGCACCTTTTTTCTTTTTTCTTTCTTACAAAAGATGATGTTTGTTGTGTCTCTGAGGAAGGAGTATTTTTTTCATCCTGCTTTTGTAGTTTTGGCTTGGTTGTCAAAAAAAGTTGAAATAGATGTCTGTCTCTTCATTTTCACGATGTCACACCTGGAATTGCACAAAACCTAAATATCGCAATTAAAAACCGCTAATGGAAATGGAATTTTTCTACATTTAGAAAAAAAAAACTCTAAAATATCGCCAAAAAGTTTTTACGCTTTCATGAGGCGTAAATCCAGACATTTCTATAAAGCAGTTTTGCGCATAAGTGTAATGGAAACATCTTTTTCGCAATTAGGCCTACTCACCATCAGGCGTGATGTAGGGGGGTTAGAATCCAGTTATTCCTCCTTAATTATGATGAATATGATAATTTACAAGCATTAACTGTGAAATCGGGAGTGATGGGGGAAGTTTTATCAGTCACATATGAAAAATCCCCAAATTGCCGTAACTCAGCAAGCTGAGTTCATTTTGGACATTATATAGATGGTGAAGTTCTTCATGTTTTAACGACTGTACACCAGCTGTATATGTGGTTTCCACACAAGCACGACTCAGTTATCTGGTTCCTAAATGTTAATTATACGTCAGCAGGATTGAAAAAAAAAGTGACCATGGATAACATCGTACTGTATGGCTGCGCCTTCGTATCAGCGGCTGTTTTACCACATCAGTCAGGAACTGGTGCCGATAAAAGCGGAATAAAGATCCAGAATGACATCCACACTCCAGAAGTTCATCCTGACGGGTTTTCATTTGTGTTACGTTTCGGGCGTCTGTCCTGGAAGGCTCCACGAGTGTTTTTCCTGCTGATGTGATCAGAGGCTCCGTACATACGGACTTTACCTCTGAATCATCATCCGCTGCTTTCATCTCATGAGGAGCAGCTCTGAAAAACAACATGTTTATATCTTCATCCTCCTCAAAGTGGAGTCTCGCAGGGCGGGATTTTACGAGAATTAGGGCTGATACCATTCAATGGAAACACCTGCCTGATGACGTATTGATAAACAATGCACTTGATAGGCACATATTTGATATTTCTATGCATCCTACGTAACTTATATAGCAGGCTACAGGGAAAGTTTTCAACGGGGCGGGGAAGGGCGCAGGGTGAGAGAGAGAGAAGGTGCGCAGTGACTTGGGTCATAAGGACAACAATGCAACTTGCAGTTATCTATTTAGGCTATCTTCTTCTTTACCAGAGTACAAAAGTTACCAGGGCCGTGGCCCGGCTGGCCCCCCCGGTTCCGCGGTCTATGAACAGAGGTAATGATAGAAAGTGGAACAGAGAGAAAGGAGTAAGTTAAGGAAGAGAGAGAGGAGAGAAAACATGAATCCACTTACACAGTTCACTGGTACATCTGTACAGCAATCCCTAAACAACATTACAAGGTCTCTGTCAGAAAACAAAACAAGCAATCCCCTACAGGAGGACCTGCAGGTGGCTTAAATATCCTCAGATCATACAAACACACGCAGAACTACGCAGAGAAGAGGTACAACCTAGTCAGCGCAATGGGAAGCAGAGAAGAGGTAAAACCTAGTCATCGCAATGGGAAGCAGTGTCACAGTGTCAACATGCATAATAAAAGGGTGCTCCATGGTGATACAGTCATGCAGATGCAGCCTCGTCTCTGCAAGGAGGAGGAAGCCTGCAAGGCTCACGACCCAGGCCCCCAGCAGCCACCCAGAGGCCCAGATCCCAGCTACCCCCCCCCCCCCCAAAGAACGGACATGCATCCTCCGAAGGGCGGCAAAGGCGGCCCCAGCCGGAGCCCCCCGCGGTCTGGGGGCCCCAGCGGACCAAGACCAGCAGCTGCCGACCCCACCGGGGCGCCGCCCCGGGGCAGAAACAGCGCCGGGCCCAGGGCCCAGCGCCCAGGAGCAGCCACCCCCCCCCCCGACCCAGGCGGCCCAACCGAAACCCGAGGGAGGACCGGACCCCCCAGACGACACCCCCCCAGGGCAGGCCAGCCCCCCACCCCAACGTCTCTGCCCCACACACCTGACACCAGGGCGCCACCACCTCTACCACCCCCTACCCCACCACCACGCTCACACACACACTCCCCACACACCTACCCCAACACCCCCATGTACCCTTCCCCCCCACACACACATACACCCACCCACTCCGCTCTCCGACCTTACATACCCACACTGACTCCTCCCTCCACCCCCAACACTCTCCTCCCTCTACCGTCCACACCTACCCCCACCTCCTCATACCCTCTAACACACACATGCACTCCCCCCACATAACTGCACCAACCCCCTCCCTACCCCCCACACATGCCCCCACCTCCCTATACCCCCAATACCCCATACAATCCCCCCTTACATGTCCAGCCCCGCCCATCCCTCTGACCTATCACACTCCCGCCCTTCCTTCCTTCAGCCCCTCACGACCATCCCTACTAGACACTCACGAGCATGCCCCTCCTTCCTCCATCCCCCCTTTCCTCCAACCACTTACCCACATCTCCTCCCTCTTCCAGCCCAAGTTCCTCCCTCCCACATTTCCTCTTTCACACTCATTCATTATTCTCACATACCCACCTCTCTCTTGCCCATGCCCTCGTGCCTCCTGAGTGGTAGCTCGGGCCGGGGAAGGAGCTGTGAGCTCCCAGCCCCCAACACGTCCCCCCCCCACCCCCAACGCAGCAGGCCAGGCATCCCCCGGGCCAGCAGATCCCCCGCAATGCAGCCAGCCTTAACCACGAACGCGTGAAACAGCCACTACTCCCCCTCTCCCCAGTAGCGCCCGGGAGACCGGGGTATGAAAGGACCCTGTTCCCCCCCACCCCCCTGCTCATGACTGTGTGTGTAAGATGTGTGTTGTTTGCAGTTAAAACTGAGGGGCAGTGCCAAGTCATGCCGGGAGTGGGGTCGCGTAGGGGGTATGACCCCCCAACCTGCCCCTCCCTCCTTCCACACACTATATGGCCCGCCCCTCAGAAGTGGTTGTGAGCTGTTGTTATTTTATGTGTTTATGTGTTTTCATTTGCCTTATTTTGTTATTTCTGTCTCTAGAAATGTCAAAGTGCAACTCCAGCCCCTACCATGAGCAAACAAGGGATGGTATGGATATCTCATTTTGAATGTTTTGCAAAATTTCATAAATGCTCTGTTTCAATGTGCAGCTCCAGAAACACAAAAGGGATGATTCCATGGGGGAGTCCAGCCAAATATTACAAGGCAAGCATCAACTTCTGGTTGACTTTTTTAACCTTGCTGTTGCCATTTGATTTGAGAAACATGTCTCCTGTAACTTTACTGTCTTTAGCCTAACAGTTTTAATGGTTGTCAACCTTATCAGGAGTCAGGATATAACCCCTCAAAATACTTTAAATGAGGCAGATTTAGTTCAGAAGGAAATTTCTTTCTTGACCTGTATTGGCCATTTCCATTTTGATGCCATTTGTTTAGTTTTGGCACAATAATGGTTTTACTTTTTCCATGTTATGTCTTAAAATGCAACACTTGTCAATCTGACATGCACCTTGTACACTTTAGCACACTTAACATTTTTCTCATCTGTTTATCAGATTACACGTCTAGCATCAGTCGGAGGGACCAATGCTGACAACATGATCCGCCGAATGCTGTCCGCAACCCTGGTTAACAGTCTAGCCTGCAACTTCAACTGGGCAGGAAAGGGACAAAAAAGGGCCTTCAAAGACACGCTAATGCAGGACTGCATGTTTGGTGAGTCTACTCTTCATGTCAAAACAAACACAGAACAATCACAGAGCGTGCAGCAGACAGTTATCAGATGAGGATTTTTCCTCAGCACAAGCACGAATATTGACGAGTTTTACTCGTATCATGCTCGTAGTCGTCAAGAATGCTCTATCCGTACCGGATACTTGTCTGAAACGAGTGTGCAGCTCTTCCCCAGCTGCAACTGCAACTAGTATTATGTCCATTGTCAGAAAATAACAGTTGCTCCAACACCAAGAGTCGGAGGCGGCACAAAATTTGGCGAAGGCGGCCGCCTCCAAATTTTATATGCAGGAAAAAACCCTGTACACTGTAATATCACGATATTTTCTTATGCTGATATCATTGATGTTTAAAAATGTGGTATCGATCTATTTTACTTAAGAAATCTTGAGATTTTGTCGTTCAGTCAAGAAATCTCTAAGGTTTTCTTGCAATCTCACGATATTTTACCTTTATCTTACAAAATCTTGCGATATTTCGTTGGTAAAATAGATCAATATTGCATTTTTGAATATCTATATGAAATTTCAGAGTATCGATATATTTTCCCAGCCCTGGGAAGTACTGGAGATGTGCATAAAGCCCATTCTTAATCGGTCCATCTGAAATAGATGTGTTCATATTTTTTTTTTCTTTTCAATCTTTATAAAGTGTCAGGTAGTTCAAGAACATGTCCAAAGTACAGTGTGAATTTAATAAATCTAGTATGAATATGGACGTCTTCCTCATTTCTATTTGAAAATTGGCCTGATTGACACCGCAGGGATGATTGCTTGAAAATCTAGTACATTTATCATTTTAAAAAGGAACCCAAGTTTTCCTTGCGTTTCTAAATTTACAGCATCTTTTCTTGTTTGTTTCAGCGGCTGCTTGTCAATTTCACCGCAAGTTGACTGAACTGATGTACAGGGATGCAGTGCAGAAGTGGCTGCGTTATGCACCAGAGAGGAATGGCGGTGTTCCAAGGAAAGATTTAGAAAGGACAAATGTTTGTGATTTGGAGAACTGAGAGCCAGTTGTCGTAAGAATGTTTAATTTTTGTCAGACAAAATTGAATTGGATATTTTTGTCTTGACAATTTTGGCTGTTAACTTCAGCCTTCCTCAAAGCTGTCAGGACTTCTATCGATATGCATCTTTAAGACGGCTGACCAGGAAATCCCAGTATTGGCTCGACTTGAAAACAGCTGACTGGGCGCAGAAACTTTCGAGTGTTGCCTGTCCCTGATGTGTTCCATCTGTAGTGATCTGTTGTGGCTGATGTTTTGTTCTGCCATCTTATAAAAAAAAAAAAAAGTTAAAAAATTCAACGTTATTTCAACGTTTATCTTAACATAGTTGAATCAACATTGAGCCACTGTCGGAATTGATTGAAAATTCAACGTTATTTCAACGTTGATGTTAACGTAGTTGAATCAATGTTGATTCACTGTCAGAATTGATTGAAAATTCAACATTATTTCAATGTTGATCATAGCGAGCACTTTCAATGTATCTTTCAATGTCAGACATCAATGTTGATTCAATGCTCCAGCCTGACCATATTTCAACATTGATTCAATCACTTTTTGCTATCTGGTACTTTTCAGATGAAGATTCATGACATCACACATGTATCATCGACCTTAGAGCCAGTTTAGATTCAGAGCGGAGTTATCAATATCTATCTATCAATATAGGAAAGGGGCGGCAACGGTGGGCGTTGAAAGAACGAGACAAACTGATATGAGGATTAAAGTGAGCATATGAAGGCTCGCTGGGTGATTGGATGAGGAACTCAGGTGTAACAAACATCAGGAACTTATCCATCAGGGCCCGGTTGTTCAATTCTCGGTTATTTTAACCACTGGTTAACCCCTAACGGTCCGTTAAATCCTTAACCTGCCGTTAGCTAACCGACTGTTAAATATGCGTTGTTCAAAGCATGGTTAGTCATGCCATCAGCTAACAGCACCGTCAAAGTTAACCATAGGGTTAGCACCACTGGTTAGCACCAATGTATCCCACAATTCCCCATTTTGTTTACTTCTGGTATTGCAAAAAGTAATGTTGTAAGTCTGTGTCTCCTTATTGCTGTGAGGAAGACACGGGGGGCCGACTCTCACTTTATTTTCCCACCGTGAACAGGGCTGTTGTTAGCCACAACACACTCTTCCTCATCCCCCAGTCTCTCCATCCTTCCCCGTTCTCTTCACACTCCTGCGCCGCCCCCCCCCCCAGCTCATCCGGCCTCACAGCACAGCAAACCCTCAGTAACAGAATACACGGGACACAGAAAGTATTGATAAGAAAACGATCCCTTTCACTTCAAGGAAAAAGAGGCAGAAATTTCTCTGCTGACGAAGAAAATGTCATTCTAAATAGTGAGTCCGTCGTGTCCACAGTTCGTTGCACGCTCTAAAATCGACTCGCAAAGGATTACATATATGCATTCTTTCCCGAAGTGGTGCGCAGCTCCTCGTTAGAATAATCCCCGATGTCAAAATCAAAGCCACAATAACCGCCGTCCTTCCTTCTCTGAACCGGCATCATGAACGCAGCGTTAGCAACAAGCGGCATAATGAGATATAACCGCACCGTTAAGACTTTAGCGGCGGTCCTTAGGTGTGTTAACTTTAACGTTAAGATAACACACGGTTAAAATTAACTGAGTTTTGAACAACAACATAACCGGACTGTTAAAGTTAACGGTCGGCTAAATGTATTTAACGGCTGGTTAAAAAATAACCCAGTTTTGAACAACTGGGCCCAGGCTGATTGGTGGAGCTGACCTCAGGTCAGATCAATGAGTTCAACATCCACAAGAACAGAAACAATGTTTAATAATGACAGAATGTTCCTGTAAAGGTCCAGTTTGTAAATAATTTGGCTTTTGATCAGTAAAAATCAAGTAATGCTTTCTTAAATATGTGCAACACAGATGCAATGATCCCCATCCAATTGTCTTTACAACATTTAGATATAGAAATTTGAAAAAACACACAATTACAGCACAATCCTAAAACTTTAATCAAGTAAGTTCTAAAAAACAAACAAGAAAAAAATGATACAACAAAAATTAGAAGATTATTGAAACAATATCACTGAGAAGAGCTTTCATTAAAATTTCAATCTTATTTTATCACTTCGGTTAGCTATTTATTTTACACATTAAAGTCACTTAAATTTATTCATTTCATTCAACCAGGAAAGAGTCGCTCAATTTCAGTTCATTTTATATCCAAAATGAAATTGTATAATGGATCCTATTTTGAGATAGTCTGACTCATATCATCTAATCTAAATGCAATCCCTCCATAGCAAATACATATAACACTAAAGTCTAATCACATTTCTAAGAGAGACTCTTACTGGCTCACCTCAACAAGCAAGTCAACACCTTTCAGGACCCATTACAGTTCGCATATCGTAATGGGCTTGGGGTTGAAGACGCCATCATCTTCTTGCTTCAGAGAGCCCACTCTCATCTAGACCAGTCAGGCAGCACTTTGAGGGTCATGTTCTTTGATTTTTCAAGTGCATTTAATACTATTCAGCCTGCTTTGCTATGTCAGAAGCTCCATAACTTCCAGGTGGATCCCTCCACAACCACATGGATTTACGACTACCTCACAAACAGACCACAGTTTGTGAGACTGAAAGGTTGTGTGTCTGAGATGGTGGTCAGCAGCACTGGAGCACCACAAGGGACTGTACTCTCACCATTCCTCTTTACACTGTACACCTCAGACTTCCAGTATAACTCTGAGTCCTGTCATCTGCAGAAATATTCTGATGACTCTGCCGTTGTGGGGTGTATCAGTGATGGACAAGAAGCCGAATACAGGGAACTTGTCAATCAGTTTGTGAAATGGTGCAGTAACAATCAGCTCATCTTAAATACCAGCAAGACTAAAGAGATGATTGTTGACTTCAGGAGGAGCAAGAATAAGCAGCATAGTCCTGTCTACATCCTGGAAGAGGAGGTGGAGGTGGTAGAGAACTACAAATACCTTGGAGTTCAGCTGGACAACAGACTCGATTGGAAATGCAACTGTGACTACATCTACAAGAAAGGTCTGAGCAGACTCTTCTTCTTAAGGAAGCTAAAATCATTTAATGTCTGCAAAAAGATGTTGCAGATCTTCTATAAGTCTGTGGTAGAAAGTGCAATTAGCTTTGCAGCCATCTGCTGGGGCAGCAGCATCAGAACCAGAGACTTGAAGAAACTAAACAAGCTGATCAAGAAAGCTGGTTCTGTGCTGGGGATAACTCTTGAGCCGCTGGAGCTGATCGTTCAAAAAAGAATGCTTCACAAGCTGATGAAGATGATGGAGGACACTTCCCATCCTCTCCACAACACGGTGAAGAATCAACAGAGTGTGTTCAGTGGGAGGCTGCGTCAAGTTCGCTGTAGGACGGAGAGATACAGGAATTCATTCCTGCCAGCAACCATCACCCTAAAGAACAAGACTAACTGACTTTTTGTTTATTTATAAAAAAAAAAAAAAAAAAAAAAAAAAAAAAAAAAGTGAGCTTTTACAATACTGAATTTCCCTTCGGGGATGAATAAAGTATTTTTCATTTCATTTCATTCATTTCATTTCATTCATTCCCATCCAAATAAAAGAGTTTTCGTAACTCAGAATGACTTGTTCATAAATAGACTGGTGGCATCACCCATCATAAGGCTGCCATGTTGCATCGTCATCTTCAAAAGGGGACAAACTTGTTAGCCAAACGCATTTCAGCTGTGAATCTGCGTGGTGTCGCTGACTCACCGTGGGGGGAGGAGGAGGAACGAGCAAAGATGACTGTGGATCGTTTAAGTTGTCATTTTTATTGAAATGGAGGACAATCCATGCTCTTAGCCCCGTGAGAGGGAGGAAACGATAACCAGGAGAAACATGAGTATACATGGGTGAAGCTAGCTTTTACCAGATGGAGACAATTCATGAGGGAGGGGGACCTCATACCTGATACGGAGGTTGCAGCTTTTCTGCTGGACAGGTGAGTTAATTCAGCTTTACAGTAACGTTTATTCTGGCGTTATGTTGGACACAGGGCAGGGTAGTCCAGCAACTACTTTATCCTCCTGTTTCAGTCAGATAATTTACTGTTACTTGCTAAATAAAACAACAGTGATGGCTAATTTATTAGCCTACAGTGGAAAAGCTCCGTTGCAGTTTTCAGTTGCTGTTTCTCTGTGCGCAACACGTCCCATTACAGGGAGCTCTTGTTTCATTTTAAGAGCGCTCCCAGAGTCAAATCTAAACAGAAATTGATAGGAAGACTTCCATTCTGTAGGCAGGAAGGTGAAGAAAACAAACATACCTCCAACCCCTCTTTTCAACTCTGGAGGATGCTGATACAAAACAAACATTTGAGCATTAACTTTGACAAGCTAGTTTTTCGGGTGATGAAAACTGGACTTTATGTGGCCATTTTCCCAATATGGAATATTTTCATGAAAAATATATTGAATTACTTTTAATCGGTGGAGCAGAATTAATATAAACATTTGAAGATTGGAATTATAATATGGTTTCAGGACCACTTCAAAGGCAGGAAGTTGCAGTTGCTTTTCCTTATTTACTGTATGTTTTACCATGCTGCCATATTTTTATTAATTATGCGCCTTGTGTCCATAAAATGAATTTTGTTGTTGAACTGTGGCAAATCTAAGCTTTCTAACCACGTATAACATATCCATACCAGCAAAGGTTCAGTCGTGGTTATTTTTATGTGCACTGTTGTGTAGACTGGAAATGCACACAACTGGGTGCCGACATCCAGGTGGGTTAAAGAGGTTAAAGATCTCCTTCCACTGAAAACCAGTTTAACTTGCTCCTTCTGAAATACGGAGGGTCACCCCTGGTTACTTACACATGCTGCACTTGCTAGTGGTGCGTTACCTCCACTGGCTGTGTTTCCTCTTCATAGAAACAATACGGAGAAAGGAGCGAATCAGGAAAAGCCTTTCGCTTCTACGTCACATCGAAAATGCCGTATCCCACGTGGGTTTATATCCGCCCATGGGAAGGCAGGTAACCCTTCCCTCCGCACTAGAAGTGAAGACAGCACGACTGTAGCTTCGGAGTTGAGAAGCTAATTAACTAACTGTTTGCTAGCATGGCGGAGCAAACTCGTTCGTGTGCTCTGTTACACATACAGAGCGGGGAGAGGAGCTTCCTTCATACACTCATGGGAGGGAGCCAATCAGACGGAAATTCATGAGAAGGACCTGGAAAAGCCTGTCGTTGGACCACAAGCCTCTCTTCTAGCATACAAATACATCTGGATACAAAGCAACCAGAAGGTTTTTTTTTTTAAACAGAAACGATGCAGAATGCATTCAATAATAATGGAGAACACAGAAATATTAATGAAATGACCATGGAAGTAAAACTTTAAAGGTATCATAAACTTCAGAAGTGAGCAGGATAGGACTTCCGGTGGCTGACCAGACATGAGGCACGTGTAGTTCCGAGCTCCGTCTTGAAAGTCCTATAAATACACGAAATATCCTATCATTCAGAAACTGTCGAGTGGCAGGGGAGCGAAGAACAAATCGAATTCCAACGAGACACCGGGCGGAAGAAATGTTTCGGGCCAAACATCGGAGGAAACCTCAAACGCCGCCATCCTGTTAGCACTGCGTGATCAAGAGAAGAGCCTAACTGGAAAAATTAAGTCGGCTGTAAAAGAGGCAGTCGAGGAATTCCTCTCTTGTGAAATCCAAGCCCTGAAAACAATGACTGAAGCCTCCAATTCGGCAGTGAATAAACTCAGCGAGGACATTTCAAAGCAAGCCGATGTCGGCAAGAAGCTACAGGGGAGGCTAGATGCTACATCGGCTAACGTCAGAATGGTGAAACAAGATGTGGGCGACCTCCAGAAAGAGATACTGAGCCTCCACCAGAAAGTAGCTGAGATGAAGGATAGATCACGGAGACTCAATCTCCAACTTGTCGGTCTGCCCGAGTCAGCAGAGGGTGAAAACGCCATTCGTTTTCTGCAAGACAATCTGCCCGTGTGGGTCCCCTCTCTGGCTGGGGAGAGGATTGAAATCCAGCGGGCATATCGTATATTTGCCCCCCAAGACAAGACTAACCGTCCTCGGACACTTATCTTCCAACTACTTCGCTACCAAGACAGAGAGAAAATCCTTAAAGGTGCCATGACATCAAATTTCACTTTTCTGGGGTTTTGGGTGTATAATATGATCTGTTGTGCACTGATGAGGCCATGTGAATGTCCAGAGTGAGAATCAAAGTTCCTGTTTATGGTCTGTCAGCTTTGTCTCTCTGCTCAGAAACAGTTGAATCAGACAGCAGGCTATCATTCTACGTAGTTCTATCATTCTACGCAATTTAATTGCTCCAATAAGAGCACACTATCAAGTAAACAGCGCCCCCCCCCCCCCTCCTAACGGTTTATGCACCGTCCGCCCCCCCCCCTGTCTGATTCAGCTGCATGTATGGAGCTAGTAGTAACTTCTCTGCAGTCAGGTCTTGATTTTCAAACAAATTTTTTTCTTTGGAGTATTTACATATAAAGTAATGCCAACAACATAAACTAGTTTTTAACTGCTATGTCATCACTCCTTTAACGGAGTCAGAGCCCTCTCGTCCGCGCCTACACACCAGACATCCAGTAACGGGCAAACATCGACATCCAGGCTGCTCTTTTTCCCCGACTACAGCAACGATACAGCGCAGAGGAGGAAGGCATTTGATGCGGTGAGAAAGCAACTTACCAACAGAGGATTGCGACCGTTCCTGAGATATCCAGCAACCCTGAAGGTGAGACACAACGGCTCACTGCACTTTTTCGAGAGTGTCAGATGCGGAGGCATTTACGGCCAACCTCGATCAGGCCCAAACCGCCGGTGCCTCCCGCGTCCCTGTCGTGCCTTTCTCCACTACGCTGGATGCCCGGAGAGCTACGGCTGATGATTCTCCCGTTAAAACCTGACCGTAACAGCTGTCATACTGCTGCACATTCCCCTCTCGATTGCACTGAGAGTCTGACCTGGACTTATTTTAAAGAGGTAATGTGCATATGACTTCATTTGATAAGTTTTTGCCTGAATGACGCTTTACAAATGCCATTACTGGTCACTGTGAACATGGTGATAATTCTTATTTATATTATTTTATTTTGCACAAGCATATTGCCTCTTAATACCAACTAAGTAATTTTCAGTTTTTAATATAGGCAAATCCAGACTGATTCTAAGAAGATAGCATGATAAGGATTCAATTCTGCTTTACAAACAGATATTTACTGGTTTGAACTAGATGTTTCTGATACCCATTAAGACTCAGACAGAAGACGTGAATCACTGTTGAACACCACAGTTAGTAAATAACAAAGCTCTTTTTATTTTATTTTCTTCTCCATCCTAAGAGACCAGATATCATCTCTTGCGGATGGATTGTTCTGTTGGTACTGTTTTGTGTTTGTTGCCAAAGCCCTGCCGTTTATGTAGAGACTGTTTTATGTTTTTTCCTTGACTTGCATGCTCTATATTTGAGGAACACAGATTTGTGCAGACCTATGGATCCTCCAGTTGGTAAAACTGTGCAGATCTTAACATGAGTAACCCTATTAATGTAATGTCATGGAATGTACGAGGCCTAAACTCCCCTGTTAAACAGACCAAATGCCTAGAATTCCTTAAACGTAAAGCGGTCACCATTGCTTTGATTCAGGAAACCCATTTGAAATCAACAGATGTTCATAGGTTTCAGAATAAATATTTCAAGTGTGTTTCCCACTCCTCAGCGACAAATAGAACAAAGGGAGTGGCTATCTTATTCAATAGGAAATTTGGGGTGAAAGTGGAAAAATCCGGTAATGATGACATCGGTAGATTCACGTTCATCTGTGTTACAATTAACAATAGGAAAATTTGCCTTGCATCATTATATGGCCCAAATGTCCAAGATCCAAATTTCTTATCCACAATCTCAAATACCCTCTTAGACTTTTCAGATCATCAGCTTATAGTCGGGGGGGACTTTAACCAGGTGTGTGACACAAATCTAGACAAATCTATGAACGCAAGCTCAAACCAAGACTCCCCTCGCGGGATCAACATCTTTATTTCTGTTGATCCTTGGCGTTTAAGGAACCCCTCAGTTAAGAACTATACTTTTTTCTCAACCAGACATAAGACATACTCAAGAATTGATTATATGTTCATCTCCCCCTCCCTAAATCGTACTATCGTTTCTACTGATATCCTTCCTATTGTCATATTAGATCATGCCCCTGTGTTATATAATTTTAAGCTCCTACCAACCCATAGTGGAGATACACACAGATGGCGATTTAACACAACATTGCTCCAGAATACAGAATTTTTGAAAAAATTAAGAAATAATCTCAAAGTATTTTTAGAAATTAATTCAGAGACAGCAGCCTCACCCCAAATACTTTGGGAAACAATTAAATGCTTTATAAGAGGAGAGGCCATCTCATTTTCCTCCCATTTGAAGGCGACCAGGAGACACAGGGTCACGCAATTAGAAGATGAGATACAAACTTTGGAATCTAATCTGAAACAGCAGTTTTCTGAACAAAATCACTCAGCCCTCTCGGCCCTGAAATTTAAACTGAATAATTTGCTCAAGGCTAAGGCTGAGTTTATAATTCACCGTACGAGACTCACATATTATGATCAGAGTGAAAGATCAAGCAAGCTCTAGCCGCCAGATTAAAACCAAATGAATCCTTCTCAACAATTAGTGCAATCCAAATATCATCTGGACCTGTCACCCATGAACCAGTTGAAATAAATAATACTTTTGCAGAGTTTTATTCACATCTATATACAGCCCACCCTGCTCCTGACTTGGCTGCCCTGAAATTGTATCTCTCAGAACTTAAATTACCGTCGTTATCTGTCAATGATGCAGAATCCCTTGAAACACCACTTACTCTTTTAGAACTTAGAGAAGCATTGGGCTCAATGCAAAAAGGGGAAGTCACCCGGACTTGATGGGTTGCCTCCAGAGCTGTTTTTGGAACTGTGGGACATTGTTGGACCATTACTTTTAAACTCCCTTAACCACGCGTTAGATATTGGTTTCTTTCATCGCGATCAAAACACATCCCTTGTATCAGTTCTCCTTAAGAAAGGTAAACCACCTTTGATATGCAGTAGTTACAGGCCAATATCACTCATTACGACAGATCTTAAACTATTTGCCAAAGTGTTGGTTAGAAGACTGGAGAAGACATGTGTTGGTAAATTAATTCATTTTGATCAAACAGGTTTTTTAAAGGGGAGACTGGCATCAGACAATATCCGACGTCTTTTCCATATATTACATGCCACGGAATCGGATACACACCCTGCAGCTATATTCAGGTTAGATGCGCTAAAAGCCTTCGATCGAGTGAGCTGGATGTACCTGTGGCAGGTTTTAGCGAATTTCGGATTTGGACAAAAATTTATATCAATGATTAAAACACTATATACTAACCCCTGTGCAATTGTACAAACAAACAATACTCTTTCTAAAATGTTTCCCCCTACAGCGAGGAACTCGACAAGGCTGCCCACTGTCCCCACTCCTTTTTGCTCTGACACTCGAGCCACTTGCCCAAACAATCAGATTAGACCACCTCATCTCACCCATCAGTGTACAAAACACACAACATAAAATTTCGCTTTACGCGGACGATGTGTTGCTCTTTTTTACTAACATTTCTGAGTCTCTACAACAAATACTCAAAGTCTTTACACAGTTTAGTCTGTTTTCTGGTTATAAAATTACCTGGGATAAATCCATTCTCATTCCCTTAAATGCCCCTGCAAAATCCTATACCCTACCAGTCATTCCACATATTCAGTGGCATAACTCAACATTCACATACCTTGGCATAATTGTAACCAAGTTCTCTGATATATCACATGCAAATTACAATAGGATTAAATCGGAAATTGAAACGGACATTTAGAGATGGTCTGGTCTTAAGATGTCACTGCAGGGCAGAATTGCGATACTGAAAATGAATGTTCTCGGCCGATTGAATTTCCTGTTCTCTATGATCCCTATGCCCCCACCACCTAAATATTTTGATGAGCTACAATCCCTGACCACTAAATTCATATGGAGTAATAAAAGGGCTCGCATTCGTTTACGTACGTTACAATGACCAAAACACTCTGGAGGCTTGGCTGTACCCGACTTTAAATTGTATTATTGGTCATTTCAAATAAAGCAATTGGCTCCATGGTGTAATGAGAATGTTGTCACACCCTGGCGCCAGATTGAGAAAGAGATGGTGAAACCACATAGGTTGACAGACATACTATTTTGTGGGCTGAAACCTAAATCTGTATATAAGAAATTTGGACCAATCATAGGCAACTCCTTGAAAATCTGGTCTGCTGTCCAGAAATACATGGGATGTAATGTAATGCTTTGTGACCGCTCCCCTGTTTGGTATAACTACAATTTATTGCAGCAAACTGGTCCATACTTTAATCACAGTTGGGCCTCTGGAGGAATTCATACCCTCAAGGATCTGTATGATAGAAATGGTTTGATTTCACTCCAAGAACTTCAAGAACGCTATTCTCTTCCTGGATTTCCTTGGTTCTTGTACTTACAGCTAAGATCAGCAATCCGTGCCCATGGAGTCCCATGGGATTCACCTTTACTCACTCATCCATTGGACACTTGGATTTCTTCTCAAACACCCAATACTGGACTAGTATCCTCAATCTACAATGACCTACTCTCTAAAAATGCTAAACCTCTGGGAGTGACCAGATCTTGGAACAGCGAACTACAGGGTCTTGGTTGTGATTTGGACTGGGACAATATTTGGACGAACATACACATCTCATCAAAGAATCCAGCCCATCAACTTATTCATTATAAGTTTGTTCACAAATTTTATGCTACACCATACAGACGCTTTTCAATGAAACTGACAGATAATCCCAACTGTACAAAATGTGACCAGAACAAGGTTGGCACATGTCTTCATGTTTTCTGGGAATGTCCCTCTGTGTCTAACCTTTGGTCTAAAGTGCATAGGTGTCTTGAAAATGTTTTAGAAGTCCCTATTCCAATGCATCCCCCTCTATTTCTGTTCAATGATGATTCTTTTCTCAGTGACAATACCAGACTGGCACAGAGGAAAATTATATTTGCAGGATTGACTGCTGCTAAGAAAACCATAATACATTTGTGGTTTTCCCCAGACACTCCATCAGCAAAAGAATGGCTAAATTGTTTCAGAGACATTGCTCTTTTAGAAAGGTCACTTGCTGTCATACAAAAAGCACGTGCATCTACCGTGCAGGCCTGGGACGCCCTTATTGGTTCTCTTTCTGACGTGACTTTACTTTTTCGCATATAAGGTGTTACTATGAATTAGACTGTACTGTGTTGTATCTGTATTGTCTGTACCCCCCTCCCTCCCCTTATTATTTTTTGGGGCCTTTCCCACTGAAAGCCTTAACGTCAGGGCAGTGGCATTGTGTTCGTAATGTAATGTTAAAATTGTTCAATAAAAAGTTTGTCACAAAAAAAAAAGAAGTGAGGAGGATAAAGTGCTTTTTAGTGGATTCAGTTCAAAATTTAATTAAACCATCTACACCCCCGAAATCCACTTCCCTCAATGAGATAAAGCCAAATTCGAATCTTTAAAGACACACAACGGAACTTTTATCAGTTTTCTCAGTGACATGCCCTATCGGCGGCTAAACTAGCATCCAACTTCATCATACCTGTACTATGATTCCCTCCAGCCACTAAAAGACAGTCTTATCTCGACTCTTGTTCTGTCCCTTCCTCTTTTTTTTTTTCCTCTGTCCCTCTAATGTTTCCTTGCGCTTCTTTACCAAATCCGACATAATTTCAGAGATAAAAGTCAGGTGTGTTTGACAATGACTGCTCTTCTTTGCAATGCTTCTCAGATTGCACTAATTTTGGTCAATCATACAGAAATCACCTTGCATTTTGTTTATAGGTCTCATGATTCATTTTGTGATTTGTACATTTCACTTAAAGGCGCTATACCTGATTTTGCACATTTGTGAACCGTGAGCGAGGTGAACAGTGTAGTTTAAACTGTAAGCCCCGCCCCTAACCGTTTCTCCCAGTAAGAAACGCTCCTACTTTTGTTTTCTCTCCTCCCACTCAACATGCACAAAACAATGTGCACGTTTCATACTCGTGCACAAAGAAACTCTGCAGAGAAAACTTGCATCTTCCAGTGAAATTACTGTTTTGGTTGCAGTAAATGGCTGCAGATCAGCTAAATGACATTTTCTGTCATAACCGGTAGTTTACTGTAACTACAGTTATGTACACAGATGCACAGTTATGACGAGTTATGATGTTATAGGCGACGTTACAACATGACAGCCTGATAAAGTTTTTTTAACCAGCCACTTCGAGAAGCAGTGATGTAAAGCTTTGTTGTGTTACGGTGTAAATATCACTATTATATATGGTGGACCTGCAGAGGAAGCGCCAGCACCCGAGGACGTAAATGTTACTCAGAAGACAGTTATTGAAAGGATACCTGTCCAGGCGGACTTCTAGTCCACATTCAGTCCGAGGCGTCCAGCTGCTCTCTACTTTCAGTACAATCCACTGAGATTTACACAGAACGCCAAGCAGTTCTGTTTACAAGTGCTGCCATGCACACGAAAGAGGAGGGCGCTCCTCGTTAGAAAACGCTGTGAGTGGCTGATAGGAAACCGAAACTCCTCATGCCAACCGCATTGGCATGAGGAGAGCGTCACGCCATCCTGAGAAACCTAAACTAAAAAGGCCTGGATTCATGCATATACGCAATCAATGAGTGATTTATTTTCATGAAATTACCTCTTTTAACACACATTATACCGTGTAGAAAGCATTTCTCTGCAAGAGATTAAAATAAAATCAGGTACAGGGCCTTTAAACACTTTTTATATGATGTCTGAAGGAAGAACTGAACAGAATTACTTAAGTATATTTTGTTAAAGGCGTTATAGAAGATGTTTCGTTCAACAATTTTTGTAATATTTGATTAAATTGGGTTCACTACCCCATTTGCTATGATTCATTAAAAACTTTGAATATATAGATATTATCATACATCAACTGTGAAAGTAATGAGGCTGAAAAACATCCGCCAATCATCTCTGCATTCCTTACATTTTTCATTTGTCTACTGGCTCGTCAATCACTTTTACAACCGTAGTAAAAGTGATTGATGGTTAGTTCAACGGGTAATAGGTGAGACTGATCAGTGATTGATTGGTGAGAAGCTGTGCACTGTCGTGAGTATAGAGCAGGCAACATCATTCTGCTAGCAGTTAGCAACATTCAGACGACATTCTGCAAATCTAGCAGGTTGGTCTTGCGCATTATTCAAAAACTTTCTGAAATGCCAAAAACATCTTCTATAGCACCTTTAAAGGTACAATACATTATTTCTACAGATATTTCTTGTTCTATATTAGGTAAGCTATTATTCTTGGAGATTTGCTTCTACAAGACCTTTCCTAAGATTTCACAATAAGAGTTCATTTATCTAGAAGGGGACAGTACATATTAATGAACATATAATGTCAATATGCAGGATTATGGCTAAGCTTCCATCCTTAGTCCCTTGAAAAATCAAAACAATGAAAATAAAATTAATCTGCACTGTTCTTGTTATACTTGAAAAATCTTGAATCTTAGTTGAATTCCTTTAAAAAGCTTTTTTACATAAAGCAGATTCTGGTTAAGTGCTTTTCTTTGTGGGAAGATGCTGCTTTTTAGTACCTTTTTTATATTTTAATGAAAGGTTGACTCCTTTTTTGGTGTACTGCATTCATATTTTGTTGAAAATAATTTGTAGACTTGTCAATTAATAAAAAAAAAATAATCACTAGATTAATTGAGAAACAAATAATTGATAAGTGAAGCTCTAATTTTATCACATTGGTGTTCCACCTCACGGTTTTAGGAAACAGCAAAGCTCTGTGGGAAGCTTCAACCTGTAGAGATGGAGCCAAACTGAAGAAACTTTGGCCAACGACAGTTATCACTGTTGATCCTTCCAATCTTCTCCCTCCACAAATATCTGCTGTTCCTACATGTGTGATTGCTCATATTCCACTCATATCCAGCATGAAGCAGAGAGACAGAGCTGAATGAAGGACAGAGGAAATGTCTGCAGCTCTTCCTCCTCTATCAGACATGCTGTGGCTGCAGCAGCTCTCCATACCTGAGTTTGTGTGGATCCTTCAGTGCAGCCATCAGCAGCTTCACTCCTGAGTCTCCTGGATGGTTGTAGCTCAGGTCCAGCTCTCTCAGATGGGAGGGGTTGGAGGTCAGAGCTGAGGCCAGAGAAGCACAGCCTTCCTCTGTGATCAGACAGCCTGACAGGCTGCAGAAAACACACACATGAAGAAACTGGCAGAGAACTGCTGGCAAACTAAATGTTCAGAGAAACTGCAGCTGTCTGATATTACTGGCTTTGTGTCTTCATTTGCTCCAAGTTTAGGACTTCATGACTCAGTTTGGGACAAATGTCCCATGTTCAGCTTCCAGCAGAGACACTACAGGAACTGAAGCATCTGCAACTTCAGCTGTCACATGCAGAAAACTGGCTGTAGATTCAGGACTAAAACAAAGACACAAATGTTCATGTGCTTCTCTTTTCTGGATCTCAGTCATGGTGAAACTATAGAAAGCTGCTTTCTGCTTAGATGCTGCTTTTTATGCTGCTTTAGTCAAGCTAATCATACACTGCTGTTTCCAGCATTTTCCAGGACAATTAGCCTCTTTTCTCATCTGGAACAAGAAATTCAGAAAAAAGTTTGTGGAACTAATGATTGAACAGTAAAGTCATCAAGTGGTTGCCATGGTTACGCTGCAGATGTCTGTTCATTGCTCCAGATTACAGAGAATGGAAGATGAATTTCTCTGGAACTTTGATACCATGCAGGTGATGGACTTGAGTCAACAGCAACTTTGGAAACAGAAATGAACAAACTGTTTGAATCTTCTACAGAACCCCCCCCCCCCAATATTTGTCCAGTGTCTGATTATTTGTTCTTTGTTTTGTTTTAGAGGATCTAGAAGTTTCTGTTTAGTAAAATAGTGAAAATAAAAGAGAATGAGAGACTTTCCACATTCTTTCAGGTTGAGGATGCAGGACAGGTTCCAGGTTCAGCTCAGTTTCTGTGCTGAAAGATGTCCAATGAGAGACATCATCCAAACTGACATCATCCAAACACCTTCTACAGGTGTTCTGTTGCTCATTAATAAAACTCAGTCTGATGAATCCTGACCTGAGAGTTTCCAGTTTGCAGTTTGGACTCTTCAGTCCACCAGACAGCTTCTTCACTCCTGAATCCTGCAGGTCGTTGTTACTCAGGTCCAGTTGTGTCAGACTGGAGGACTGGGAGCTGAGGACTGAGGACAAAGCTTCACAGCTTCTCTCTGAGAGACCACACATCCACAGCCTGAAGAGACAGTTAGACAAACATACAAAAAACAATATATGTGATCAGAAGGACTCAATGCTCATATTGGATATAGACTGAAAGAGCATCTGTGGAGGAAAATCAGCTTTAGAACCTTGTTATCGTGTCCATGTGCTGGATTTTAATGCTCACAGAGCTCATGAGTGAACATGGGCACCCCTCCCTAAACGCAGAGCATGCACTGTGGGTGGGCCTCATCTTCTAACGGGGGCCACATTTTGTGGGGGATGCATTTGCGCACAGTAGCGCAAATGCACTATATCATGAGCCAGAGGAGAGAAAAAAAGACCACCTGTCAGCACCCGACATCTGACCAATCAGATGGAGGGTGCGTGTGCAGGCAGGCTCTCTCTTGCAGAACTAAGAGACATCACAAATCCCGAGCGAGCAAGAAGGACAGAGGGAGGAAGAGAGAGAGAGAGAGAGAGAGAGAGAGAGAGAGAGAGAGAGAAAGAGAGAAGGGCTAAACACGAGGAAACTCATGCTTCACTTGAAGCAATGACGTAATTTCCACGGGGGATAGGGGGGTTTTGACCCCCCCAATACTCAGAGCCAGGTGGTATAACCCCCCTAAAAAATAACACAACTCGGATTTAATAATAACATTACTGATCTTTTATGAACAAATTGTTAATTCTTTTTATTAGCTACAATATTTTCTAGCAAAACAACAGCACCTTTTAATCATCTGGTATTGTAACGCATCCCCCTCCCTCTTCCCCCCGCCGTGTATTTGGTATTACCCATACCAGCCGCTTTCTATCTTATTGCTGTGTTTGATGGATGGAGGGAAACAGAAGACCAACAGTAATGTAAAGAAGAAAAGGTGGACAGACGACATGATTCATTGATGATCGACATCAACCTTAATAAAAAAGAAAACTGATTGGCCAAAGAGAGGTAAATACACGCACATGTGCGTCTTAATCTGTGCACTCCATCAGACAGAGCGCACGTCGGAAAACACAGTAACCGCTTAAAAGCAGACACACACAAGTGTTACCCCGGCTTTACACCTGGTCCGTGACGTGAGCGCAACGCAGCGCAGCGGCTTTGCTGCGACTTCCTCGGCGCGAGCATTTACACCATTCACTGTGCGGCCGCGCAGCACACCCGCGAGTGCACCAGCTGTTGTTGATTGGTGACATCACGAAATCACGAGAGGGCTGCTAGATCCCTGTGATTCTCATCCAAATGGTTCATTTTGTCCACATGTTCATGCGTCATGGTTTTTTATTTCACTGTAACCTCGTGGACACGGAGATGCTGTCATGTTCAGGTAGTTCAGCAGTTTAAAAGCTGCACGGTGGCTTTTGTTTAGGAAGTTACCGGATATTTTACTCTGAACCCGTGTCTGACTTCCTGTCTGGTTCGATCTGAACTACTGATATTGACGCGGTGTCGGTGCGTGGAGCGTCAAAAATAGAGCTGGTGCGTATCTGTAGCGCAGCGGCAAGGCATGCCGGAGCGACGACGGACCGCTCACGCGCCGCAGCGTGAGCAATATGTTTCACACCATTGAGTACATGGGCGCGATCCGGTGCGCAGGGCGCGCCGCTGCGCTGCGCTCGCGTCACGGACCAGGTGTAAAGCCGGGGTAAAGCCGGGGTAGGCTACTCTCTACCAGAGACCAGGATGTGGTCAGGTGTATTTTAGAAGAACTGAAGCTCCCCAAAGTTTTTTTGGAATATTGATTTCATTATTGACTTTCTAACAAAGCCCACATGGTAGTTATCCCTGTTAGGCTGATGCTAAGACTGTTATTTCCCAGCTGTCTCTGAACGCAGCACAACTTCGAAGTTGCAAGTTTTACCGTTTTGATCGCCTTCCTCTCCTGGTCGCGTGCTCATGGATGTAAACTGGATCAGTACATGATCCATGCTGAAATTTAGAAATGCAGATGGAGAAGAAATCCACACCCCACAAAAAGCTCCCAAAGTTGTTGATTGCTTGTTTGTTTTTGTTTTTTTATGCTGTGACGTTTCGGGCGTTCTTCACTGTATATTTCACTTTCACCCAGCACCAGTCCTCACTATCTGTGATGCGCGTGATTTACTTCTGTATGAACTTTAGAAATGTGACGTGACTTCACAGCGTTCAGCTGTCACGTGATTATTTCGTTTAATTATAATAATTAGTTATTATATCATGTGTCAGTAATGGGGAGGTTACCTGTTACAGGTGCATGAACACTCTGCACTTTAAGGTTGTTCATGCATTCTGAGCTTGTTTTGAAATTAAATGTATTAATTAATATTAGATTATTATAGGCTACTTGTAGCTACAGTGCATTTGATGCCACGTTACCATGTGTCTATTTCAGCACAAAGGGGGTCACTGGCCGTCATTCTCACACCCCCAAAAGACATGTTGGCACTTGAAAATTTAGCCCTTTAAGATCCCATGATGGAAAGGGCAGCGCAATGGATTATTATCTTTACTTTTTTTTATTATTTTGACTTCACAACATGAACATAATTTGGGTCTCAGTGAGAACTAATCATGGAACCTTGTATCATATTTATATATTTAATAAATGTTAAAAGATAAGTAATGCAAAACTCACAGTAACATATTTGTTCTAGAAGCTGTTTAATGCTCTTCTGCATGGATGTCTTTGATGTGTTTGACTTCATAGGAAAGTTTCACAGATTTTACAATTCAAGTTTTAATTGCATAAAAGTAAGAAACTACATCGGCCAGCAGTATGTATAATATATCTCTGTTCACTGTCCTGTAATGGGGCTGATTATAGCGATGAAAAGTAAATAACTAAGTTTACTATTTATCCAAAAGGAAAAAGGAAAAGAATCACAATATACTGTATCTCTTATACAGACACCTAATTACCCTGACTTGTTTTACGAATGCAAATAATTAAATAACTAAACAGGCAAAGAATCTGACCCCCCCAATGATGGACCCAAAGTTACGCCCTTGACTTGAAGGTGGGTATGTTGCTGAAATAAAACTTATTAAATAAAACCAATTTGGTCAGGGTTTTTTCTCTGTGAGTGAAACAAAGCTTCAACATGGTGGCTGAGAGTTTTCAGGTTGGAACTGGAGTTTCACTAACAAGCACCACACCACAACCATATGAGTTATGATGATTTAATGTAGGGCTGGGTGATATACTGGTATGACAAGGGAGATGTGATATTTACATATATCGTTATATCGCGTTGTCAGTTGTGCAAATGTTTTTGTTTTATTTTTTCGTAATGACCCGGCTGCACCTCGATTAACCCACTTACCCCAACAAGAAATGGAAGTTGCTCCAGCTCCACCCATTTGCAAATGCAGGGCCCTTCGTTCCGCTGGCCAACTTCTTTTAGAAGTGCCGAGAACGAAGCTAAAGCAGTGGGGCGACCGCTTGTTCTCGGCTGCTGGCCCCAGATTGTGGAACTCACTGCCCCCCGACATTCGTCTCACGACTGAACTGGGCTCTTTTAAATCTAAGTTAAAGACATATTTTTTTAGTCTAGCTTTTAATTCTAACTAGTTTATTTATTAAAGGTTTTTACTCTCTCTTAGGTACACCCTGCACTCCCCCGAGTAGCCTGTTCTGATTCTCTGTTGGTTGTTTTCACTCTTAACTCTTTTTTGTTCTTCACTTTTCCTAGTATTTAAGTTTGCATTTTTATGTTTTGCATTGTTGTCTCTTTTTCTGTTACCCTGCTGTAAAGCACTTTGTGTGTCCAATGGGTACTGTAAAGGGCTATATAAATAAATTTGATTTGATTTGATTTGAGTGGGCTGCACGGTGGCGTGGTGGTTAGCACTAGAGATGGGCCAATGAAGCCTTTTGAACCTTTTGAGGCCTTTGCTTGACTGTATTGGAAAAAGAGTGAAGCTTCAAAGCCTCATAGATCATGTCAGTGACACCTGGTGGTCAGTTGGAGTCATAGCAGCTATAATCCTCGGAGTGATTCATCTAAATTGATTCATATTCCAACATAACATCAATCCATTCAGCCTTACACATTTCTTGTCTGTCAAATGATCATCATGTACACATGGAAGAGTTGAACACTGACAGTGTACCAGTAGTCTGCTAATGTGTTAGCCGATGTTTCATTAGCTTTTTACAGACATGATTTGGATATAACAAGTGCGCTGTGAAATACTATGACAAATATGTCAACATCAGTGTTTGGAAAATGTAACTGAGGGTCTATGAAAAGTCCTTATGCAACTGAGTGGAAGAAACTTGGGTCAAACCTGTGTTTACTACACATGATTTGAAAATAATGCATGATTGGAGACTTCAGATGCATCACTGTGGAACACTTTAGCTGGAAACAGACTGAATAACTATTCCACGTGTAGATAAAACAAATATGTACATGAGGGGATTGTGCTTGTGCCACACTTTCTGATAATGTGACTTAGGTCAATAATATTTCTTGTGGGTGACACAAGATCGTTTTCTTCAAACAGAATTCTCCATCCTTTAAAGAGGTCTCAATTGTAGTTTTTCACAAGGTTGTAAAGCGCTGGGCACGGGGGAGGTTGTTCAGCATTTGGCGTCTCCTTTTGACAGCTGACACAGCGCCAAAGATTTGAATCAGTTACGTCATTTCCGGTGTCTCACTGGCGCGCATGAAGCCTCATACGTCATCAGTTACGTGATCGCAGAGATTCGATGGGGCTTTTGATGCACAGTTTCGAGTAGTCTGTCTCACTCGGCTGACACAGGCTCCGGAGTCTCGGTGTCAGACATCCCATCTCTAGTTAGCACCACAGCCTCATAGTAAAAAGGTCGCTGGTTCGATTCCCGGCTGGGGAGGGGGTTCGAACAATTCCAACTGTGGCCTTCCTGTGTGGGGTTTGCATGTTCTCCCCGTGTATGCGTGGGTTCTCTCCGGGTACTCCAGCTTCCTCCCACAGTCCAAAGACATGCATGTTAGGTTAATTGATCACTCTAAATTGTCCCTAGGAATGAATGTGAGCATGAATGGTTGTCTGTCTCTCTGTGTTGGCCCTGCGACAGACTGGCGACCTGTCCGGGGTGTACCCCACCTCTCGCCTGATAATAGCTGGGATAGGCTCCAGCAACCCCGACCCCAACGACCCTGAACTGGATAAGCGGTACAGAAAATGACTGACTGACTTGATTTGAGTGTGGTTATGTTTCGAGTTAATAAAGTAATGTTTTATTCAAGAGAGATACACCCTTTTGAATGTTCGTGGAGGTTTAACACTGTTGAAAATAAATTTGGCACACCCAGTCTTGCTTTTCTTTTCTTTTTTTCTGGAGTAAACTGATGCCACAGCTCCATAAATCTCTCCCCCGCTCCACTGGAGCGGGACAGCGTCTCTCCTCCTTTCCTCCACTGTTGTTAGTGTACCGGCGCTCCTGAGCGTCTCTCTGGTAGAGGCGAAAGGCGCACTGTCCTCTTATTGGTCAATATGAAGGGACATGTCGTGGGACATGTCACACTAGACGGACAAACCCCAAAAATTCTGACACGCCAGTCTTTCTGCGTCGTGGTCGTGGAGCGTCGCAGACGCCAAATCGCCAATCGCTGATTGTGTCACATTACACGGAGCGAAGACACGACATCCTGCGACCAGACAACGCAGAATCGTGCTCGACAGTGAGCGACTGTCTGCGACGCCTCCGTCGGGCCAAAATCGGGCTAAATTCGTGTAGTTTGGACCAGGCTTTACTCAGCATAAGGCTGAGTAGAAAATGAAGGAACATCATTCTGTGGGTGAACTATTCCTTTAATAAATAACTTGCTTATTCATGCCCATCCAGATAACGTGCGATATAGGGCAAAGGCTTTGTAGATGCATTAGTTCGCTGTTACTTCATGCTCATTCACCTCAAATAAACACCATTAATAAATTATTCCTGCAGACATTAATGGCTTCCTAACATATCAACTAACATGGTTATTAATGCAGAGTGATGCATAAATAATGGTAAATAATTACATAATTTAACTTCTATCAAGGCTTGATAATGGATGAAGTAAGGTGGAGAAATAAGCATCAAGTAATTGCTAATTAATGCACTAACCAATGTGCTACCTAATACAAAGTAATAGTTAATAAAAATTGTGATGTATCATTAAGCAGATAAAAAATGCTTAACGTTAAAGGACGCTTGTTGTAAAGTGTTACCAAAAACACACACAAAAAAACAAATGTGTAACAAGTGTTAATTCAATCCACTCTGACACAACAGTAAATTGTTTGTAAAATGTGTCCAGAAAACTAAAACAGCTCCAATGAACTGACCTCAGAGTCTCCAATTGACAGTTTGGACTCTCCAGTCCATCACAGAGCTTCTTCACTCCTGGATCTTCCAGCATGGTGTTCATAAGGTGCACCTCTGTCAGATGGGAGGGGTTGGACTTCAGAGCTGAGGCAACAACTTCCCAGTCAGCTTCAAAGAGTTGAACATCATCAAGTCTGAAATGAGAGAGAACATAGTCAGTTCTAATAAAATTATCTAAATTATAAAGAAGCTGAAAGTGATGACAAAAGCAAAAATATAATTTTTTAAATCTTTTCTTTATTTCTGTGATTCTTCCTCTCTTGTCTTTGTTTAAAATGACACAATAAACTTCTCCAGGTTCTCAGACTTGCAGACTTTAACTGAAACTCTCATGTAAACATGACCAGATGTTCAGTCACAGCTGTGGTTTAGTGGTGATCTTCACTTAAAAGCAGAGTAGGGGATCCTGGAAAAACGGTTCAAGCATGCTACATTTGAAAAAACATACACCCCTCGAATCCACGCCTCCAGAGCACAGGAACACGTGCGCTCATGGTTGTCGGCAAACATAAGTGAGAACAACCGAGTGGCTAGCTTGTTAGCTTCCCAGTAAACAGCAGAGGAACCACGTTTCTAAAAGTGATAATTATCTCACCTTCAACTTCTTTTGTGTGTAAAACATCCTCACTGCAAACACCAACACCTCCATGACTTCATCCACATCCTTTTTTTCTTTTTAAGAGCAAACAGCGGCACAGATAAGAGCAGCGAGCAGCCATGTGCGTCTCAGTTCATGCACTGTGAGACACTCACGGCGAGTTGTGAGCACATGCACGCGCGAGCACGAGTGCAATACTCGGCAGTCAAGTTTGATGGACATAATAATCATTCAATCAATCAGTACGGGCCATTCGCAGTCCTGCACGTTCACACATTTTTATTTTTTGTGTCAGAACATTTAATTAATTGGCGGCAGTCGGGATGTGAAGAAGACTTTAAAGGTGTCATAACCTGCTGTTTTACATCCACAATCCTTCTTAAATTATCTCAAATGAATTTTTAATTCTAGTTGGGTGGGAGGAAAAATTAATGAGCTCATTTTAACCTCTTTTTATCCCCAAGTTTTGTTTGTCGCGAGAATACGCACGAGAGTTAGAGCTGTCTGTAAGCAGTTCACGAGGCAAACGTCAAAGTCAAAACAAAGATTTACGGGGCAGTGATTAGCTCAGTTGGCTGAGCAGCCGCCCCATGAACAGAGGCTACAGTTCCTCAGCGCAGTCGGCCCCGGTTCGATTCCTGGTCCAAGTCCCCATGCTGCATGTCACTCCCCACTCTCTCTGCCCCCTTCCTGTCGCTATACACTGTCATATAAAGGCCACTAGAGCCCAAAAATCCTTTAAAAATAAAGTTTTATCAGGACAGACAAAGCGAAGGAAATGATGTCCCAACAGAGAAAAACGTGATAAAAAGTAACGGTACGGTTGATGGAGAGGATCCATGGAGTAAAAGGGCTGGACTCTGATGAATATAAGGAGCGGACGTCTGACGTGAAGTTAACCAAACACTTTTAGCTTCTGTAGCTACATTAGCAGCTTGTCTGTTCGTCAACCACCGTTTACTGGTCTCTGACACAAAAGATAATAAGTTACACAAGGAGCAACACTTACCGACTGCACATCCTCACTGAATAAATTTAATGCACTGGTCCCTGGTAGTGCTGTCTCTCCTGATAGAGCAATGAAAACTGCTGAATTTCTGCTGAGGCAACTCAGCACAGCTGAAGCCCAGGAGTTCCCAACTGTCCTTTAAGTTTTAACAAGTATTAAAAATGAAATTAAATAATTAAAGCTTTGTGGAAAAGAAAGAAAAAAACATCTTTTTTAACTTTGTGTTTAAACTGTTAGAGACATAAATTTACGTGAATCTTGCATTCATCAACATTTTAGTAGCTCCGATCTGTTCATAGCTACAAACAAACTACACATGCTCTTGACTGTGTGTAGTACTTGTGTAAATGTACGAACACATATAAATAATGCGTGGCCCTGTTGTAAATTACAATTTCAATACATATTGTGCTCTATCACGGGCAGATTCAGTTGAAAACGCACACAAATCGCACCCTAGATGAGGCATATCCTATGACAAATGAACAGAAGTACAGGCTACAACATTTAGTCTGATGATTCCTGACAAAGCGCTCTAATAATTCCTGCTATGCACTTGTATAACAACTGTTTTCTGCACTAATATGTTTTTTTACCTGGGACATGGGGACAGCAGAAACCGCATGAACTGTGTCTGTTATTCCTTCCAGGCTGTCCCTGTCCCACTACTGCTAATTGATGAATTGATGAAAATAAAATGTGTTTTTTAACTCAACTTCACTCAAAATAATCTCTGCTTCAGGGAAGTTCTTCTTTTGCGCTCTCTCTCTCTCTCTCTCTCTCTCTCTCTCTCTCTCTCTCTCTCTCTCTCTACTTGTCCCGTGACTGACAGGTAAGCAGGAGGTGTCAATCTGAACCTCCTTTTATGGAGCTCATTGCGGATTCATGGGTGGAGATTTATGCAAACAACTGATTACCGGGCGTGCTGTCAATGTACGATCGTTTGACATTCAGGATCCTACACACCTACAGTTAATAAAGTTAAATTATGTCCAGCTATTAAAGTCAATAGAGGAAGATCTCACGCGATGGAAGCACTTACCCATATCACTCATGGGGAGAGTTGCTACCATCAAAATGATGGTTCTACCGAAAATCAACTACTTGTTCTCAATGATACCCACCAAACCTTCCCTCCAGTTGGTTTAAGTCACTGGAATCTCACATTTCCAAATTTCTTTGGAAAAACAAGCCATCACGTATCAGTTTAAAAACCTTACAACAGGTAAAAGACCGGGGAGGGTTAGACTCACCCAATTTCAATTATTATTTCCTAGCAAATAAGCTACAATTTATTTCCAAATGGCTGAAACCTACCCATCTAGATGAACCGTGGCTAGACACAGAACAAGCATTATGTGAGGATCTGGATGTCTCTGATTTGCCGTTCATCAGTTCAGCAGTCAGATCTCATAAATGCTTTAAAAGTATCAACATCTGCTCTACTCTGAAAGCATGGTGGGAATTCCTGAAATTAACCGAGTCTTCTATTATTCCATGTAAACTCACACCCATCTGGAATAACCTGGATATTCTACAAAACAAGAAAATGATTAATTTTGTGCATTGGAAGGATAAAGGAGTAAAACAATTACAACATATCATTGAAAATGGAAAATTCCTGTCATTTAATACACTCACCTTACAATACGGGATCAGTAGTACTAAATTCTTAGAATACCATCAACTTAAATCTATATTAAGCAAAAAATATACCTCTAGCCAACTGATCATGCAGACTCCGGTCAGGGTAGCAGAATTCCTGAATCTCTCTATCCCCAAACTACTGTCGAAAATATATAGATTATTATTAAAACTGGATGATTCAATTTCCCTTCCAACTTCGAAGTGGGAGGCTGACTTGTCCAGAACCCTCAACCAAAACACATGGACACAGATATGTTTAAAAACGTTCCTAATGACTAAAAACTCAAATATGCAGTTGATACAATTCAAAGTTTTACACAGAGTACATTACACAGGACAGAGGATGTTCAAGATGGGTCTGTCACCTTCAAATATTTGTTTACACTGCAATGAGAATACAACAGACAATTATCTTCACGCCTTGTGGTCTTGTCCACCTGTCCAGAGGTTTTGGCTTCAGGTATGAGATGACCTGTCAACGTGGCTCAGGTGTAACTTTCCTGCAAGCCCCACACTGTGTTTACTGGGGGACTTGGATGAGATCAACACGGTAACTAACTACGCACATATGATACTTACTGTATTATGTATTGCAAAGAAAACTATCCTGGTAAACTGGAAATCCAAAAATAATCTGAGCATTAGCCAGTTTAGGAATTTCTTAGTAGACCATATCAGTATTGAGACGATGTCTGCCTCCTCTAAGAACCAGTTAGATGAATTCCACTCCCTCTGGTCCCCTGTGATTAGCTCCATCACTTAATGTTGGTGTAGGAGAGCCGCCTCGGCGATGTGGGGGTTGGGTGCTGGCGAGTGCTTGATGGCTATGGATCCCTGGCGGTTGACTTCGGGGGGGTCTGGGCTGCCTCGCCGCTGGGGCGGGGCTGTATCCAGCCCGATGGGAGGCATGGGGGTCAGCGGTTGGGGCTGCTCTGCGGCGGTGGGCGGGTCGCTGGTGGGGTCCTGGCCGGTGGCTGTCGGCCGGCGCCGGGTGGCTGGGGCCGTCCCGGGGCGGGGGGTCCTGGGCCCCGGTGCTCGGGGGTGGCCCCTGCCTCCGGGGCTGGGGGACCTGGCTTGGCGCTGGGGGGGGGGGGGGGGGGGCGGGCCGGCGGGACGTGCCTCCTCTGGTTTTGGCCGGTCCTCACGACCTGGTGACGTCTAGTCACTGCGCCGGGGGCCGGGTCGCCTTTGCTGTGTGCGTGCGGGTGTGTGGGCCGGTGGGGGTGTGTGTGTGGTGGGGCTGGGGGGTGTATCGTTGTCGTGTCTGTGTCGGGATGTGGGCATTCGGGATGTTGGTGTCGCGGGAGCGGCTATGTAGGGGATGTGAATTTCCCCTGTACTTGTCCTGCGTGGGGGGCTCTGGGGGTCGCGGACGGAGCTGCGCTTTCCTGCCGAGGTGCTTGGTTTTCGGCGGACCCGTAGTCGTGTCGTGTCGATGTTGAGGTGTCTGGCGTGGATGTCGGGGTGTGGGGTTTTGTCCATATCGTTCAGCTCTAGTGTGTGGAGGTGGGGGGTTGCGGGGTGGCCGGGTCTTTTCCACGCCGGGTGCCTGTCCCGCCCGGCCGCTGTGTCGGTTGGCACTGGCCTGCGCAGCTGGTCTCGTGCGGGTTGGTCTCAGTCTCACGTGGTCCGGGAGCTGGGGGCGGTGGACTTGTGGCGCGGGGGGGGGGGGGGGGGGGGGCTGGTGGCCCCGTGGTCCCCGTCTTTGGTGTGTGTGGGTGGGTGTGTGACTGGAGGGGGGGCGTGAATGCGGTTGTGTGTGTGTGTGGTTGCCTGTGGGGGTGTGTGGAGATGGGTGGGTGGGTGGGGGTGCATGGGGGATGGGTGTGGGGGTGGTGGTGCATTGGTGGGGTTTGTGTGTGTCGGGTTAGGGGGGTTTGGGTGGGGAGCGGGGGGTGGATCTGTGGGGGGATCGGATGCGGGCGGCTGGGTGGGTGGGGGGTGTGTGTGGGTGGGTGGGTGGTGGCTCTGGCGGGGTTGGGGGATTGTGCGTGTCGCGGCCTGAGTGGGGTTGCAGGCTTGGGTTTGGAGGGGGGGGGCATGGATACTGGGGGGGCGGATGTGCGGGGACTAACTGGCTATACAGGAGGGGCGGGAGGAGGATGGGATGGGGGAGTGTTGACGGGGGTAAAGTTGTGGGTTGTTTGAAGTAGGGTTTAGGGGTGATACAATAGAGTGGGGGAGGGGAAAAAAAAAAAAAAAAAGCAGCTCTGCGTGCCTCTTGGGGGGTTTGCGGGGCCTGGGGATGTTGGGCCGGTGACTCTGGCCCCTCCGCCGACCCCTTCCGCTCCCGTCCCTTTTCCCCCCTCCCTGGCCTGGGGTGGTCGAGCGCCCCCAGGGGCCGAGGCTGGCCTCTCTGTGTTGAATGCCGGTCGCCGGGCCGTGAGGGCGGCCATGCCTGCCCTCTTCTGCCCTGGGGGTATCCCGGGAGGCAGGGGTACCTAATGCCGGTAACGGCTCTTCTTCCAGGGGGGGAATTCATACCCCCCTGGTCTCCTTTCCCAAGACCTCTCCCCCCCACTGCTCTACCTCACACACACACACGTAGGGTTTTGGGGAGGGTGCGTGTCAGGCGGGCGTGTTGAGGGAGGGCACCAAAGTGCCTTTGCTTGCCACGTCTAGAGACAGCCTGCTCCCCCAGTTTTAACCACACTTAGACACCTAAACACATAAAATAACAACAGCTCACAACCACTTCTGAGGGGCGGGCCATATAGTGTGTGGAAGGAGGGAGGGGCCGGTTGGGGGGTCATACCCCCTACGCGACCCCACTCCCGGCATGACTTGGCACTGCCCCTCAGTTTTAACTGCAAACAACACACATCTTACACACACAGTCATGAGCGGGGGGGGGGGGGGGCAGGGTCCTTTCATACCCCGGTCTCCCGGGCGCTACTGGGGGAGGGGGGAAACAGTGGCTGCTTCACGCACCAGTGGTTAAGGCAGGCTGCATTGCGGGGGATTTGCTGGCCTGGGGGATGCCTGGCCTGCTGCGTCCGGGGGTGGGGGATGGGGGGGGGGGACGTGTTGGGGGCTTGGAGCTCACGGCTCCTTCCCCGGCCCGAGCTACCACTCAGGAGGCACGAGGGCATGGGCAAGAGAGAGGTGGGTATGTGATAATAATGAATGAGAGTGTGAAAGAGGAAATGTGGGAGGGAGGAACTTGGGCTGGAAGAGGGAGGAGATGTGGGTAAGTGGTTGGAGGAAAGGGGGGATGGAGGAAGGAGGGGCATGCTCGTGAGTGTCTAGTAAGGATGGTCATGAGGGGCTGAAGGAAGGAAGGGCGGGAGTGTGATAGGTCAGAGGGATGGGCGGGGCTGGACATGTAAGGGGGGGACTGTATGGGGTATTGGGGGTATAGGAAGGTGGGGGCATATGTGTGGGGGGTAGGGAGGGGTTGGTGCAGTTATGTGGGGGGAGTGCATGTGTGTGTTAGAGGGTATGAGGAGGTGGGGGTAGGTGTGGACGGTAGAGGGAGGAGAGTGTTGGGGGTGGAGGGAGGAGTGAGTGTGGGTATGTATGGTCGGAGAGCGGAGTGGGTGGGTGTATGTGTGTGTGGGGGGGGGTACATGGAGGTGTTGGGTAGGGCTGGGCGGTGTGGGCGAGGTTTCGTATCTCGGTGTTCGTGCCGGGCATCTCGGTGTCGGTGTGGTGCGGTGTGGCTGCGGGTTGGTTGGGGGCCGGGCGCTTTGGTGGGGGGTGCGGTTTTGTTTGTGGCTTCCGGGGCTTTGTATGTGGAGCGGGCGCGGGGGGGATCTGTATCTTTTGTGTGGTTGCTCTTGCGGTGTTGATGTCTTGGGTGCCCGTGTCTCGATGTGGATGCGGTGACGGTATATCTTTCAGCCCTAGTGTTGGGGTAGGTGTGTGGGTAGTGTGTGTGTGAGCGTGGTGGCGGGGTAGGGGGTGGTAGAGGTGGTGGCGCCCTGGTGTCAGGTGTTTGGGGCAGGGACGTTGGGGTGGGGGCTGGCCTGCCCTGGGGGGGTGTCGTCTGGGGGGTCCGGTCCTCCTGAATTTCGGTTGGGCCGCCCGGGTCGGGGGGGGGGGGTGGCTGCTCCTGGGCGCTTGGGCCCTGGGCCCGGCGCTGTCCCTGCTCCGGGGGGCGCCTGGCGGGGTCGGCAGCTGCTGGTCTTGGTCCGCTGGGGCCTGGGCCCCCAGACTGCGGGGGGCTCCGGCTGGGGCCGCCTTTTGCCGCCCTTCGGGGGATGCATGTCCGCTCTTTGGGGGGGGGGTAGCTGTGATCTGGGCCTCTGGGTGGCTGCTGGGGGCCTGGGTCGTGAGCCTTGCGGGCCTCCTCCTCCTTGCAGAGACGAGGCTGCATCTGCATGACTGTATCACCACGGAGCACCCTTTATTATGCATGTTGACACTGTGACACTGCTTCCCATTGCGATGACTAGGTTGTACCTCTTCTCTACTTCCCATTGCGCTGACTAAGTTGTACCTCTTCTCTGCGTAGTTCTGCGTGTGTTTGTATGATCTGAGGATATTTAAGCCACCTGCAGGTCCTCCTGTAGGTGATTGCTTGTTTTGTTTTCCAACAGAGACCTTGGTTGTTTAGGGATCGCTGTACAGATGTACCAGTGAACTGTGTAAGTGGATTCATGTTTTCTCTCCTCTCTCTCTTCCTCTTCCTTACTCCTTTCTCTCTGTTTCACTTTCTATCATTACCTCTGTTAACTTTCATTTCTCCCTTGTCAGGCCCAGCAGTATGAAATGGAATGGTGTAATGGACAAATGTTTAAATAAAGAAATAAAATGAATAAACATGATATCAAGTGGAGCCTTATGTTCATAAAGCTCCGCTTGGTAAAGCAAAACTGTTCAACAGAATAAAGCAATCAGATTTCCATTCTGCTTGCTTCGATGCTGAACAGGACAAGTAAAAAAAAAAAAAAAAAAAAAAGGATCCTACACACGTGTTTATGATCAAATCTGAGTTTCCCGAACATGTTCCTGAATCCGGAGTGAGTTTCTAGTGGAGTAGGCCTTTACAAGTAAATCTGTTCGTAAATTTATTAACGTTTCATGAATGACACCCATTCTTTCTATTTCCATGTTTGCTTGTTAACGTTTTCCTTCATTTACAAATGTATTCTTTCTGTTGTGCTCTGATTTTTTCTAAATTTCTCACAAATGACAGATGAAATCAGAAAAACTCCTGATCTACTCCGACTGATGATGTTCATGAACACATTTGCTGCGTCCCAAATCACACACTTGCATACTCAGTACTCAAAATTTTGAGTATACTACATCTAAATGAAAAACAGTATGCATAGTATGTGAAAATTAAGTATGCAAAAGTACCCGGATGACGTACTCAAACCCGTCAAGATTTTGAATACGCGACTGTGGACACTCACCAGTGGAAAGATGGCAGCGGAGAGCGGTTCTTCTTACGAGTCCACAGTGAACACGGCGGCTCTTTACAAATGTAAGTTTGTGTTGTTTTTCTCAAAATGCCTTTTACCATGAAGAACCTCCAGCTGTGGTCATTTTCAGCGTATTTGTGGTGTACCGATGTTTATTTTAAATGCGAACGGTGTCGCTAACGCTCATGCTAGTTAGCTATTAGCTGCTGGGTTACGAAGCATTACCCACAATAACCAGGCAAATAAAAATAACCGGTGTCGGTACACGGCTGCCATGGGCCAGAGAGTGTACGGCCAATAATACGCTGTTATAATAGTATTGTTCCGTCCAAATTTTTGAAGTATTTATACTTTGGTGGTGCGCCGTGGTGCTTTCGCTGTCGGCTCGGTCAGCTGCACTCATATCAACAATAGATTGAATTTCCCCGTTAAATGTTGATATTGTGGTAAATGAGATGAGTTTTTGCCTTCACTGCTGGGGAGTCTGGTATTAGAGCCAGCCTCAGATGGGGTAGATGGTTTGTCAGTACAGCCAGCATTAGCTATGGAGGTTTATCTGTACCATTATTTGTTCAGTTATTATATGATTTCTGTAACGTTTGTTTTGCTCTTTCTAGGGTCAGACGAGGATACCCGGGGACTCTGCCTGGAGGGCCACTGTGGCATTTATCTGGCAGTACATCCTGGGGTTTTGAGGCGGAGGGAAAAAAGGGAAAAAATGTCTGAAATAAAATCAGTTTAATTTATATTAATAGTGGTGTGGTTTTGTTTATTTTTTTGCTGTCTTTTTTGCATTTACTTATTTTTTATAGTGTCCTCACAGTAACATGCTGTAACACTGATGTTTCAATAACAATGATGTAATATAATTACCTTTTAGTCACATTATGTATTACGCTCATACTTGTGTGTTTTTTTCATTTTAAGTATTTCTAGCATACTTGTAATTACATCTGTGTGGACACAAGTTTGGGTTGAAAATTACGTCAGATGTACTAGTAGGTTCACACAAATTACCATCGGCTGCAAACCTGCGCAGCTTCAGCCAGTAGCAGGAGGAGATCAATTTGCCAGCGCCGATTTCGGCATAAGGCTTCCCTAAGGATGTTCATGTTTTCCTGATGAGAAATAACCAGAAAAAAAATACTTAACGGTAAAAAGCGCCGGCAGTGCGCTGTGGCTGTACGCCGGTCAAAAATTTCCGTAGAAGAAGTCGACACCGGTGTTTCATTTCCGGTGAGTACTCCACACGGGAGTATGCGATTTGGGACAGCACTGCATACTTGAAAGTCACGTACTAAGCCTCTAAGTACATAGTATGGTTAGTGTACTCAATTTGGAATTTTGAGTATAGAGTATGCAAGTATGCGATTTGGGACGCAGCAGACTCACCGAAACTTCCTGCAGTTCCTCACAGCTGGGATCAGCCTCCGTCGTCCTGAATCGGATGTGTTGTACTTCGTCAGGTCCAACTCATCCAGAACCTCCTCTGACATCTGCAGCATGTAGGCCAGAGCAGAGCAGTGGACCTGACTGAGTATTTTCTTTGATCCTTTCTGTGAATTCAGGAACTCTTGAATCTCCTGATAAACTGAGAGGTCGTTCATCTCCACCAGACAGTGGAAGATGTTGATGCTTCTGTCAGGAGAAATTTTATGAGGGTTCATGTTCTTCAGTTTTTTGATGGCTTTCTGGATGGTTTCTGGACGGTTCTCTGTCTGACCCAGTAGGCCCGCTAAGAGTCTCTGGTTGGACTGCAGAGAGAGGCCATGAAGGAAGCGAACAAACAGATCCAGGTGGCCGTTTTTACTGTTAAAAGATACTTCCATTGTTGTGTCCAGGAAATTCTCTAGAGATAAGTTGCTGTGTCTGGTTTGCAGGAAGTTCTTCACCACCTCTGTGTTCCCGCTGGTGTAACAGTGCATCATGTAGACTGCAGCCAGAAACTCCTGAACACTCAGATGAACGAAGCAGTAAACTGGTTTCTGGAAGATCACACACTCTCTTCTGAAGATCTGAGTACAAACTCCTGAGAACACCGAGGCCTCTGAGACATCCAGACCACACTGCTCCAGGTCTTCTTGGTAGAACATGATGTTTCCTTTCTCCAGATGTTCCAACGCCAGCCTCCCCAGCTTCAGAAGAATGTCCCTGTCAGCCTCCGTCAGCTCCTGTGGACTCCTCTCAGGTCCCTCGTGGTACTTGTTCTTCTTCCTCTTTGTCTGGACCATCAGGAAGTGTGAGAACATGTCCGTCATGGTCTTGGGCAGCTCTCCTCTCTGCTCTGTGGTCAACATGTCCTCCAGAACTGTAGCGGTGATCCAGCAGAAGACTGGGACTCCACACATGATGTGGAGGCTCCTGGACGTCTTCATGTGGGAGATGATTCTGCTGGACATCTCTTCATCACTGAACCTCCTCCTGAAGTACTCCTCCTTCTGGACATCAGTGAAGCCTCGGACTTCTGTTAGCCTGTCCACAGATGTAGGAGGGATCTGATTGGCTGCTGCAGGTCTGGAAGTGATCCAGATGAGAGCCGAGGGCAGCAGATTCCCCTTGATGAGGTTTGTCAGCAGCACGCTGACTGAAGACTTCTGTGTGACGTCAGAAACCAGCTCAGCGTTGCTGAAGTCCAGTGAAAGTCTGCTTTCATCCAGACCATCAAAGATGAAGAGAAGCTTGCAGACAGCCAGCTGCTCTGCTGGGATCTTCTGGAACGTTGGATGGAAAACTCGGAGCAGCTGGAGAAGACTGTACTCATCATCTCTGATCAGGTTCAGCTCCCTGAATGACAGCAGGACCACCGCGCTGACATCCTGGTTCTCCAGGCCCTCTGCCCAGTCCAGAGTGAACTTCTGCACTGAGAAGGTTTTTCCAACACCAGCGACGCCGTTGGTCAGAACCACTCTGATTGGTCCAGGCTGGCCAGGTAAGGCTTTGAAGATGTCGTGGCACCTGATTGGAACATCATGGGGGGTGTTGATCTTGGAAGCTGTCTCCAGCTGCCTCACCTCATGTTGGGTATTAACCTCTTCACTCTGTCCCTCTGTGATGAAGAGCTCAGTGTAGATGCTGTTGAGGAGGGCTCTACTTCCTGTTTCATCACTTCCTTCAGTCACATGTTCACATCTGCTCCTCAGACTGTTCTTATGCTCGTCTAAAACCTCCTGCAGACCAACATCTGCTGGAGACAAGAACAAAGAGACAAAAAGAAAAGAAACCAGATGAGATTCAACAGAATTTCTTCTTTTTCTTTCTTTTCCCAGCAGGATGTTTTTTCCTTCAGCCTCACAGTAAAGACATCAGTAAACAAGAAAACACGTGAAAACAGCAGAAAAACTTAAACCACAAAGATTCAGTTAGAAGTTTCAGAAGTCCAGAGAGCTGAACACAGACTTCTAAAGTCATGATGGAGCCTTTCTGTTGTTCAGTTGAGCTTCCAGCTGCAGTTTCCATCATTTATATCAGCATCAATATATCTAGAGGCATGGACTTTTGCCTCAGGTCAGGCTGGCCCCCTCATGGAGCAATTGCCAAGGGCCCCGAGCTGGACTGGGGCCCCAAGATACCTGTCCAGGTTATGAACTGAATGTAATGACAAACTGTCTGAGCTCCCCTTTAAATTCAGTGATAGTCACTGCAGAAAAGTGGAGTTATCAGAATATGCCTCAAGGGGGCCCCCTCCACTCGCAACTGACAGTAGTCAGCAGTGGTGTAGGATGAATTACAGGGCCCGTCAGGATATGTGTCCACTCCTGTTCCGCTGTGTCCATCAGAGTGTGTTCCCCATCCTATGACTTATTAAAAAGTATGAAAATTTCTGGATTTATCCATGATATGATAATCCATAAGCAGTATTATGAATTTAAGAAATGTGTTAATCAGACTTCCTGTGAAATAAAGCCAGGGGAACAATTATGTGACCAAATTTCCATTCCCCAACCATGACCGAAAGGATGGAAATGTATTGATCAATCAATTAAGCTTGAGAATGTGACGTTTCACTGCGTGACTCCTCCCCGAGTCCCCCCCCCAGCCGTCATGTTTGAGGGCTGAGCTGGAGAGGCAGGAAAGTTGTTAACTAATAAGAGAAGTGTGAAGGGTTTATTATCACTTCGTTTTTATGATCCCAGACTAAACATGTTACAGTGGAGCGGATCGGCGGCCAGCATGGCAGGAGTGAACGGCATTGTTTCTTTTTCTTTTTTGTATTTCAAAATGAAATCAGCAGAGCTCACCGGTGTAGTGCCGGTGATATGTAACCGGGCGGTGCCGCTTGGCTGGCTGCACTAAGAAGAAAGGACACTGCATTTCACTCCACATCCCGTTTTTGGATCATATCATGAATTAAATATTTACTTATAGACATAATTACATCGGGGGCTCGATCGTTTGCTGCTTTACATTAACCAGCAGCATCTTAGTTGAAGGCTGGTCTCCTACACCGGCCGGCTGCAGAGAGGCTGTCTGTTACTATCCTTTTAAAAAAAAAAACACGATTTCTTTCACAGTAGTTGAATGGTTGTTGCACTCATTTAAACTGTCTTAAAGGGGTTTTACGTTCATGTTAGCATTCATGTAAGATTTACTGTAACAACGGCGTATAAAAGAGCATGTAAACTTACCTTTGGAAGCGCAACGATGACGTCGCTGTTTATTTTACGGAAGATGTGCAGACTTTCCACCCAGCCACAGCAAAATTGCTTACAACTCTCTAATTTGTGGCTCTTGAATTGCTGCATTTTGTAGTTGTTAACACAGAATGCCAAATAACTTATATCCATGTGAGTACACGGTGGAAGTGTGTCCAAATCATTGCTCCGTCTTGCCTGGGGCAGCCGGTGTGGATCGATATGCAAATATCTCTCCCTGGCGTTTGCGACCAGCTTGTTCCTGCAGGTAGCAGCTCTTCCTGCTCTGTTCCATAAGAAAGCTTCTGAGATAAAATATATGAATATATCTGCCGTAGTTCGCCTCGTGTGTCTTGCTCTTCCCCAATGTGTTCTGGCTAAGTTACCATGGCAACCCATACCGTGCCCTCTAACATGGCGGACTGGTGCGGAAAAGTGACGTGTCATACCATGTGATTCAAGTAGCGATGACGTCTTTGCACGAGCCTAATACATTCACGGGTGTGACGGTCTTCAACACTACACCTGCAAAATATGAACGTGCGACCTGAAGTCTATGGCAAACACGAAGCAGAATTATCCGCTGTGGAGCCAGAAAAAGGAAGAAAAGAAAGGATGAGGAGAAAGAACAAACACCACAGTATTGTTTTAAAAAAAATCGATTCTCAGATACTAATCGATTCTAAAAATCAGTATCTAGTTAGATATTAATTAGTTCTGGTATTGATATTTAAATGCCAGTTCGGCATATTGAGTTTCGGAAAGCATCAACCATCTCTGCCATTTTTAAACCGGCACTGCTGTGGGCAGCCTCTCCCGTACAGCATCTCCCTGGAGGACCCATTGTTTACAGTGCGGCTAACTGAGCGACTTTAGACTTCTGTTAACTTTTTTGTTTCAGCAAGTGACAAATGCAGTGTTACTGGAGACTCATGCAGACTTGCGTGAAATCGTGTATCGTTTTCTTTCCTCAACGAGCCGCAGCTGCTTCCACAGACCCCGCCCACTCGTAGAAGCGCGAGCTTCGTGCTGCAGCAGCATCTCACGCAGCTTCACCCCAACTAGTTTGTCTGTTTGATCGTTTACTTGGTTTGGTCCCAAGTATTGTGAAGAAAAGGAGACGTAAATAAGATCACTAACTGGTGGTTAAAGTTTTTAATTCGTCTCTTCTGAATCACAGTGAGCAGTTGGAGACCGCATCTCTGCACAAACTAGATCTTGAAAATAATTGAAAGCAAATCTGCTTGTCACACCACAGCAGTAAGATCCCCATTCTGCTGCTATGATGATGGACAGGACATGTTAAAAAATAATAAGAATAATAATTTATTTTCCATTTTTAATGTTTTTCTCATGTATATTCATATATGTTTGTTGTTATGTTGTTTGGATTGTTGTTTTATTTTTATTTATTTATTCATGTTGGGGGGGGGTTCCCCTTCAGCATCAAAAATGGTATCGAGTATCGACCACCATCTTTAGTACCGTATCGAGAATGAAATTTTAGTATCGTAACAACTCTAAAACACATGGGTAAGTGATGATCTACGCTGGATAAAATAACTCTTCCTGACCTATTTGTACAAATAGTTTAAATTAGCAGCAGGTAAGCTAGCACTGAACACACAAGTGACAAGCTTTTCCTCTATGTAATGATTTTACCGTGATAATAAATCTACAAAATGAGCGGTCGGGAAAACCCACTGAAATGTCCGTGCATAATACAAGCAGACAAGATGTCTGGTGTCCATGTGCACCTGCTGCTCACAGTCTTGAAAGCATGAAACGCTTTTGTTCTCAAACAGCAAAACGGTTTAAATGTGTTGCTGTTAAGCTACAAATAGTAAGTCTGAGTAACAAACTTTAACATTGGGTGTTTTTCAAAGCATTGGTGATAGTAAAAGCAGCTAGTTTTCTCCAAAGCTCATTACATTTCAGATGCAACTTTTTGACTTGAGAAGAAGTAAATAAAATGGTCCCTTCAAAACAGTAAGTGACAAGGAAATCAGGGCACTCTGCTCATCATCCAACCATAAAGTTGCTGGATCAGGAGCTCCACAGCAAGAACACAGCAAACTAGGGATGTAACGATTACCGTTAGAATGGTTAACCGTGATAAGATTCCCAACGATTAGTAATACCGTTTCAAATTTTAATTATCGTTAAAACTGTGACTGATTACTGCACTTTGAAAAACTCACAGTGATTCTGCTCATTGGCTGGAAAAGCAGCAGCAGTCGCAGTTTGCAATGTTTAACTTATGAAAACATGGTGGAAGGCAACAAAGGCGCCCACATAGACAGTTCTCTTGAGATTTTTCCTCCTTTAAAAAAGACAAAGTAGTCATTTAAACCATTTTGGATATTCTTAAAGATGCTGGGAGGTATTTTTTTAATACCACGATAAAAATGATAACCATGATCATTTTGGTCACAATAACCGTGATTTAAAATTTTCATATCGTTACATCCCTACAGCAAACTAATAAAGATGGAAAAAGGCTGGAGATTCACTCATTATTCACAGCTTCCATTGTGCAAATAAACTAAAGTTTCCACACAAACTGTCTTACTGACTCTGATGAAGACACAGTTTGTGCTTTCGTGGAAAAGGGTTATTAGTGTGATGACCAAGACCAGGAGCTTTATGATTGGTCACATCTAAGGGGAATACAGATGGGGAGTTGGGCAGCATGGAAACACAACAGGCCGATATACGGAGTCCTTCCTCCCAGATTTCTAGAGGAAATCTGATCATAAACTCTGATGGATCACCTCATCCTGTTTTTCTCCTACGTGTTGGATCAGGATCAGCTGTTGTGGTTCTGGGATGAAGGAACCAGCAGGTCAGACTGACTATCTGCATGGTGGTCTTCTCCCAGTGTCGAACAAGGGTCAGTTCAGGGGGTCTTTGGAGGATGAAGGCTGATTCTAGCTGCTCTGATTGGTTGATGAACACAGACAGCTGGAGCCTTCAGGAACCATCAAATGTGAAAGATAAATGTAGGAACTTAGATTTTTCCTTACAGGACACGTGTTCCAGATCTCCCTGAAATGATCTTGATGATAACCTGAAACATTCAACAACACGTCTGAGTTAAAACCAGATCTGAGCAGAAATCTCTGACCTGCTGTCTGCAGTCCAGTTCTGGTTCTGGGTCTTTTTCCACACTGGGGACAGGAGGAACCTCCTGATGAAGCAGACTGGTCCCAGTATGAGCTGATGCAGCATCTGCAGAACCAGTGTCCACAGCTGGTAGAGACGGGATCCTTCAGGACGTCCCGACATAAAGGACAGCAGGACAGCTGCTCCTCCTCACAGACACGCCTCCTCTTCCTCCTGTGAAGACATTTCTCCATCACTAAAATGATTTTCTGACTGTTGCTGAAGATATCAGGATGTGTGGACACTGTCCAGAAACTGAGACGTCCCAGAGGACAGAAAAAGACGTTCTAGCTTTCTGTTTGGATCCAACATTCAGTCTGTGATGATTTCAGCTGCTTCAGAAACACCAACAAACATCTTTTTCTCTCTGATTAAACACGGAGTCGTCTGCCTGCAGGTTGATGATCAAACACACTCTGACATGTTCAGATTATATGGAGACATCACTGCTGCAAGATCTCATCATCATCATCAACATAATGCTGATCTACAATCAGTATGTTTTACAGGAAAGAATTAAAGAAATCTTTAACTCACAATGTGCATTGATGAAGAAGTGGATCAATAAACTCTGCTGATAATCTGAGTATCAGATGATGAGAAAAGAGCAGCTAGAATAAAATCAGACAGAAAATAGATCATCACTGTTGTCATCTCAAGCCCAAAGGTCTCAGCAAAAGGATGCACACATCTAACCAAATATGCTTTGGAACGCTTATTGATTGATAAAGGACACAGCTGGAGTTAAAACAGAAGTCCCAAGGAGGAATTCTGGTGCTCTGTGGCTTTGGTAATATTGATATTATTAGGAATATTAATACTAATATACTGTATATGGTGAAGCTACATCACTGACACATGAAGACTGTTCAGGAGTACTGGAGCTGCTGAGCTCTGATCAATGAGGATGATCAGAATCAGAAAACATGAATGAAAAAAAACAAAACAACCTTATTTAGTTTGATGTATGGGTGGATGTGTGAACACTAAGGCCCTGATTTACAAAGAATCCAAATAAAGATTGCTAACTTCTTTCCTTTGCAGATAAATAGCGTGCGCTGTCTCTTCAGCGTTTGCAGGTGATCTACAAAGATTACACACGCAATCTGTAACAGGCGCAAACAGCAGGATTTAAATGAGGATTTAGCTGTACGAGTGCTTTGCTATGGAAAGTTCAGAAGAGCATGTGGTAAACGCAAAAGAAATTCGACCTGATAGAGAGACATTAGTTTCAGAAATATAATATGAGGTAAGTAAAAAACAGAAAATAAGAAATATAATCACTATAAAATAAAAACAATGCAGCAGGTTTCCCTGTGGGTCGTAAGAAGAGGCCAGTTTAAGGAGACGCTGTTGAAGATGGTCTGATATTACGCAGCGTGCGCTCTTTGGCACAATGCCAGGTGCTGGACCTGCAGTATTGCCCCCACCCCACACAAAACTCAGCAAAGAATAGTATCAATAGTGTGCAACGTTACTGGTTGTTTTCACTGAGTTTTGTGTGGGGTGTGGGGGCAACTTCATGCAAGTCAGCAACCTCAGAGCTGCAGCAGCAGCAGCCACGGTCTGGAGAGGAGGAAGGGGGTCTGGAGAGGAGGGGCATGCAGGAAGTTATCTAAATTTAGAAATATGCCATTGGCAAAAGGCGGCCGAAGGCAGAGAGGACCCTGGTGGTCTGACCCTTGGCTGCAGCAGCTAGCTCTGGGGACGTGGAACGTCACCCCTCTGGTTGGAAAGGAGCCTGAGCTGGTGTGCGAGGTTGAGCGGTTCTGACTAGATAGCTGGACTCACCTCGACACACAGCTCAGGCTCTAGAAGCAGCATCCTCAAGAAGGGCTGGACCTTGTTCCACTCTGGAGTTTCTCTCGGTGAGAGGCGCCGGGCAGGTGTGGGCAAACTCATTGCCTGGCGCTTGTAAATTGGGGTTTAAGCCAGTGAATGTAAGAGTGGCCTCCCTCTGTCTCCAGGTGGGGGGACGGGTCCTGACTGTTGTCAGTGCACATGCACCAAACAGCAGTTCAGAGTACCCTCCCTTTTTGGAGCTCTTGGACGGCGCGTTGGAAAGCGCTCCTTCCAGAGACTCCATCATTCTGCTGGGGGACTTCAATGCACACAGGGGCAACGACAGTGAGACCTCAGTGTTTCCCATTAATCAACGAGACTGTGGTGGTCCTCCACCACAGTCTCGTTGTGGTGAAGGACCAGTTGCTCTTTCGTACTCTTAATTTTTCTTCAGCTCGCCTCTATTTCGGGTACTTTTTGCCTTATTTAAAGTTACTTGGTGAACTTTTTTCACAACGTACTCTGTATTCGACAAGACGGAGCTGGAACGACTTGTATCACGTTGGTCACTGCCTCTACTCCGGTCGGGTTTTTCGTACTCTAAATTTTCTTCAGCTCGCCTCTATTCCGGTACTTTTGCAGTATTTAAAGTTACTTGGTGAACTTTTTCATAACGTACTCGCTGTGAATTCGACAAGACAGAGCTGAAACAGCTTGTGTTACGTTGGTCACTGCCTCCACTCCGGTCGGGATTTTTTCTCTCTTTTTTTTTTTTTTTACCGACTGCTGCCTCTCTCTCTCTCTTTCTCCCTGTCTCTCTTTCTCTCATACAATGAGTGATACAGAGGGTACTTCAGCTTCAGCTGACACTGAACCAGGCAATATGACTCACAATAGCAGTAGTGCAAGCCCCCACCTTTCCCCCCCACTGAGAACAGTATTGCTTCTGGTGCTGGAGGTCCTCCTCCACCACAAACCAAAAGGATCTCTGCAGTCTGGGACTCTTTCACTGTGAAAATGATCCCTCCAAAGCCATGTGTAAGCTTTGCAAGTCCAAAATAAGTAGAGGTACAGATCCAAAGCATTACAATACAACATCCCTTCATAACCATCTGTAATATGTCCATCACATAAAAAAGCCTGCTGTATCAGCCACCTCCTCCATCTCTCCTGGCATCCTTCCTTCTCAGGACACTAGTGTTCAGCTGGGTACTGCTAAGGGCTCATTTTTCTCTTCTTCACCAATACTCACTGCATTTGCAGCAAAGCAGCCATTCTCCGCAAATCATCCTCGGTCAAAAAAAATCACGGAGATGATTGGTAAAATGATCTGCACTGATCTTGACCCGTTCTCTGTGGTGGAGCGGAGAGGTTTTTAAGTCTCTTGTTGCCTTTTTAGAGCCCAAGTGTAAGATCCCATCAAGGCAGCATTTCAGTAGAACTGTAGTGCCTGAGCTGTATGAAGCAATGAGAGGGGAGCTGGTCCAGTCACTAGCTGCAGCTGATTAAGGTGTCATCAACCCCACTACTGATCCCTGGACCAGCAACCACAATGCCCATGCATACCTCCGTATAACTGGGCACTGGTGTGAACGTGTGGGGGAATCATCAATGCAGAGGAAAGCAGGGCTGCTAAATGTTGGTGTGCTGGACACTGAGCACACAGCAAACAACATTCTGTGCTGCCTGAAAGAAAAGATGAGAGTGGGAAGAGTCTGTTGGACAGCCTGTTAGAGTGAAGTTTGTTGTGTCAGATAATGCAGCCAACATGGTGAAGGCTTTAAATGAATTTGGCCACATCCATTGCATATCCCATACCACTTCACTTGGTGGTAATGAAGGCACTGGAGCAGGACAGGATCGTGACATCTCTTCTGTCCAAAGCCAGGAGCATCTCTGGCTATATTCATCGCTCAAGCAAAGCCAACAACAGACTACATGAGCTGCAAACACAGTTAAACCTCCCCCAGCACACTCTCATAACTGACATAAAAACAAGGTGGAACTATACGTTCTACATGCTCCAGCGGCTGGTGGAGCAGCGCAGGCTGTGCAGATAATGACACAGGAATCTAACATGGGTAGAGCTACAACAGTCATCTACCCAAATATGAGTGGAGGTTGGCATCAGACATGCTGAGTGTTCTGGAGTCCTTTTGAGGAGGTCACAAGGGCGCTCAAAACACAGCACCTCCATCTCTGAGGTCATCCCCCTACTGCATGGCTTGGGCTCCATCAGATCACTGCATTTTGGGGTGTTGTGCAGCTGGTGAAGAATCTGAGGATGACTCTGATCATGTCATGGCTGATGATGATCAGGATGCCACAGAGAGGCAGGCCCAGAATGGTGCAGCTGAGTCCAGGGAAATGTTTAGGAGCAGCAGCAAGGAAACTCGCAGCCAATCTGAGCAAAGAACTACAATGGCGTTTTGAACTCCATCTTTGCAAACGCCCCATTTCTGGTCGCCACTCTCCTTGACCCCAGATATAAGGCCAGCTGATTCCCAAACAGTGTTGATGTGGATACTCTGAAGAGGACATTACTCCATAGAATGGACCTCTGTGACCCTGTAGCTGCACCTGCAAGAAACACAGCGGAGACCCCTGCAACCAGCAGCACTTCAGTCATGTCTTTTCTGCAGAAAAGGAAATTAGCTACTCCAACGAAGACACATTTGCCATCAGGCGATGTGGAGGCTAACCTGGCAGATGGGGACATCAGCCTTACTGATGACCCAGTAAAATACTGGTCGGGCAAGTTCCAGTAGGGATGTAACGGTATGAAAATTTCATATCACGGTTATTGTGACCAAAATGATCACGGTTATCATTATTATCGCTGTATTATTAAAAATACCCCACCAGCATCTTTAAAAATATCCAAAATGGGTCTAGACGTGTACTTTGTTCTTTTTAAAAAGGGCAAAATCTCCACAGCACTGTCCACATGAGTGCCTTTGTTGCATTCCACCATGTTTTCATAAAAAAAGTAATGCAAATTGGGACTGTTGATGCTTTTCCTGGCAATGAGTAGCATCATAGAGAGTTTTTCAAAGTGCAGCAATGAGTCACGGTTTTAACGATAATTAAAATTTGATATGGTATTACTAATCGTTGGGAATTTTATCACGATTAACCATTTTATTGGTAATCGTTACATCCCTAGTGCTGGCCCAATTTGACACGCTTTGCACTGCAGTATCTCAGTTGCCCACCTACCAGTGTCCAGTCTGAGCGTGTTTTTAGCACGGCTGGAAATGTGGTAAGTCCACAGCAAGCAAACCTAGACCCTAGCCATGTGGAACAACTAGTCTTCATTAAAGGCCTCCTTCCACTGAAAACCCGTTTAACTTGCTCCTTCTGAAATACGGAGGGTTTCCCCTTGTTTACTTACACATACTGACTTGCTAGCGTTGCGTTCCCCCAGTCGGCTGTTCTTTCTCATCAGAGAAACAATACGAAGAAAAGAGCGAATCGGGAACAGCCTTGCACTTCTACGTCACATTTCAAATAGCGTATCCCACGTGGGGTTTATATCTGTCCATTGGAAGGCAGGTAAACCTCCACTACACACTAGAAGTAAAGACGGCACGACTGTAGCTTCGGAGTTGAGAAGCTAATTAGCTAACTGTTTGTTAGCATGGCGGAACAAACTTGTTTGTCGGCTCTATTTCCTGTCTGTAACAAAATAAGAGCGGAGGGCGGAGCTTCCTTCATACACTGATGGGAGCCAGCCAATCAGACGGAAATTCATGAGAAGAACCCGGAAAAGCCTGTCGTTGGACCACAAGCCTCTCTTCTAGTATACAAATACAGCTGGATACAAAGCAACCAGAAGGTTTTTTTAAACAGAAACGATGCAGAATGCATTCAATAATAATGGAGAACACAGAAATATTAATGAAATGACCATGGAAGTACAACTTTAAAGTAAATGAAGATCTGAAAAACAGCATAGGGCTATTTGGTCAGTAGAAAAACTCTCTCCCTCTCACACAGTCACACACACATGCACACACAAACACACACACCTTAATCAACATCGTTTAACTTTGGGGGAAAAAAGCCAAGAATATTAGGTAATAAAAATAATTAATTGAAAATCACAGTTTGATCATAAAAAAATAATAATTAAAAATAATGTGCTGAGTATGACAACTTGTTAATGCATACTTTCTAGTTCATAATTTCCAACTGCATACATTGTGTTCATTCATGCACTTAGATAAAAATACTCATGTTCTAAGTTAAAAAAAAATTGTTCTGTAAATAGTTCCTTTATAGTTGCGATCAAAAACATTGAACCTCAATTCTGAGGCTGTTCTGTAAATAGTTCCTTTATGATTTTGCGATCAGAAATATTGAACCTCAATTCTGAGGCTCTTCTGTAAATAGTTCCTTTATGATTTTGTGATCAGGAAATATTGAAACTCAATTCTGAGGCTTTTCTGTAAATAGTTTTTAAATAAACAATAAATAAAGAAACCTCTCAATCCATGTCAATTTCAGACTTAAATTTTTTTTTAAAAGAAAAAAAGACTTTAAATAATGCACAGGTCTAAGCCCCACCCACTTCCGGTTTAGGCCCCGCCCACTCTAAGTACAGATACAGATAATTTTGATGGTTGAACAGATACAGATACAGATAGTAATGTACTCGCTCATCCCTAATTTCGTACATATTTTGACCTACGTATAGGACGTAGAAATCGATAAAAACTCGTACATATTTTGACCTAAGGACGCCATGTTTTCCGTTCGCAATGTACTCTGGGGGTGATGACGTATAACGATTGCGCTTGGTAGAATTAGCTATTGATGCTAGTGTTTGTTTAGGTGCTCACAGTAGCAGTTATTAAGTAAAATGCCACATTGTGTGGCGTTTGGATGCAATTTCTGCGCTACTGGGGAGAGGGGGGGGACAGTGGCTGCTTCACGCGCCAGTGGTTAAGGCTGGCCGCATTGCAGGGGATCTGCTGGCCTGGGGGATGCCTGGCCTACTGCGTCCGAGGGTGGGGGATGGGGGGGGGGGGGGCTTGAGCTCATTTTTTCCTTCCCCGGCCCGAGCTACCACTCAGGAGGCACGAGGGCATGGGCAAGAGAGAGGTGGGTATGTGAGAATAATGAATGAGAGTGTGAAAGAGGAAATGTGGGAGGGAGGAACTTGGGCTGGAAGAGGGAGGAGATGCGGGTAAGTGGTTGGAGGAAAGGGGGGATGGAGGAAGGGGAGTGGCATGCTCGTGAGTGTCTAGTAGGATGGTCGCGTGAGGGGCCGAAGGAAGGAAGGGCGGGAGTGTGATAGGTCAGAGAGATGGGCGGGGCTGGACATGTAAGGGGGGGACTGTATGGGGTATTGGGGGTATAGGGAGGTGGGGGCGTATGTGTGGGGGGTAGGGAGGGGTTGGTGCAGTTATGTGGGGGGAGTGCATGTGTGTGTTAGAGGGTATGAGGAGGTGGGGGTAGGTGTGGACGGTAGAGGGAGGAGAGTGTTGGGGGTGGAGGGGAGGAGTGAGTGTGGGTATGTAAGGTCGGAGAGTGGAGTGGGTGGGTGTATGTGTGTGTGTGGGGGGGGGGTACATGGAGGTGTTGGGTAGGGCTGGGCGGTGTGGGCGGAGGTTCGTATCTCGGTGTTCGTGCCGGGCATCTTGGTGTCGGTGTGGTGCGGTGTGGCTGCGGGTTGGTTGGGGGACGGGCGCTTTGGTGGGGGTGCGGTTTTGTTTGTGGCTTCCGGGGCTTTGTATGCGGGGCGGGGCGGGGGGGGGTTCTGTATCTTTGTGTGGTTGCTCTTACGGTGTTGATGTCTTGGGTGTCCGTGTCTCGATGTGGATGCGGTGACGGTGTATCTTTCAGCCCTAGTGTTGGGGTAGGTGTGTGGGGAGTGTGTGTGTGAGTGTGGTGGCGGGGGTAGGGGGTGGGAGAGGTGGTGGCGCCCTAGTGTCAGGTGTGTGGGGCTGGGACGCTGGGGTGGGGGCTGGCCTGCCCTGGGGGGGCGGCGTCTGGGGGGTCCGGTCCTCCTGGGTTTCAGTTGGGCCGCCCGGGTGGGGGGGGGGGGTGGCTGCTCCTGTGCGCTTGGGCCCTGGGCCCGGCGCTGTCTCCGCTCCGGGGGACGCCCGGCGCCCGGTGGGGTCGGCAGCTGCTGGTCTTGGTCCGCTGGGGCCTGGGCCCCCAGACCGCAGGGGGCTCCCGGCTGGGGCCGCCTTTGCCGCCCTTCGGGGGATGCATGTCCGCTCTTTGGGGGGGGGGGGGGGGGGGGGGGGGGGTGGCTGCTGGGGGCCTGGGTCATGAGCCTTGCGGGCTTCCTCCTCCTTGCAGAGACGGGGGGCTGCATCTGGATGACTGTATCACCACGGAGCACCCTTTATTATGCATGTTGACACTGTGACACTGCTTCCCATTGCGATGACTAGGTTGTACCTCTTCTCTACTTCCCATTGCTCTGACTAGGTTGTACCTCTTCTCTGCGTAGTTCTGCGTGTGTTTGTATGATCTGAGGATATTTGGGCCACCTGCAGGTCCTCCTGTAGGGGATTGCTTGTTTTGTTTTCCAACAGAGACCTTGGTTGTTTAGGGATCGCTGTACAGATGTACCAGTGAACTGTGTAAGTGGATTCATGTTTTCTCTCCTCTCTCTCTTCCTCTTCCTTACGCCTTTCTTCTCTGTTTCACTTTCTATCATTACCTCTGTTAACTTTCATTTCTCCCTTGTCAGGCCCAGCAGTATGAAATGGAATGGTGTAATGGACAAATGTTTAAATAAAGAAATAAAAATGAATAAACATGATATCAAGTGGAGCCTTATGTCTATGCAAAGCTCCGCTTGGTAAAGCAAAACTGTTCAACAGAATAAAGCAATCAGATTTCCATTCTGCTTGCTTCGATGCTGGACAGGACAAGTAAAAGAAAAAAAAATAAATAACAAAAAAGTGTACAGTGTTCTCGTTTACAATATGTTCAATGCTGCCACTCAGAGACAGATTCAGATACGTCAGATGCAGTGGTACAGTGGCCAGCTGATGTGCAGCAAGTTGTTTCCATGGTCCACGTTTACACAGTAAAACAAGAATTGGATAAACAATAGGAGGACACTCGGTCCATGGATCTGTTCTCTTCAGACAATGAATTTAGCGAGGATAGTCAGCCACTGCACAAAAGTCCTGATCCTGACTACAATGTAAGTTCATCTGAGTTCTCTCAAAGCTCCCAGGGATCACGTGTTGCATCTGCCACTAAAGAAGACAGAGTTTTTGAGGAACAGCTAAAACAACTACTTCAGCATTGTTTGAAGTGTGGTTCCCTGATTGCTCCAGAAGATGTGAAAGAGCTGCAAAATGAAGGATCACAGCTGACATGAGAGTTCTGCTATGCAAATGGCTGTTGCTACAGGTGGCAGTCTCAGCCTACTCTGAGTGGGACCAAGGGAAAGGAATCCTCCGTTGGGCAGCATCAGTTTTCTTTAGTTGCATCCATTTTGCTAAATTTAAATGCTTTGTGACAATATGAACCTTAAAAAAATATGTGAAGACACATACAAAACAAACACCCCTTATGGAGATAAAAATCGACTGA
>JALJCO010000107.1:0-14090 GCA_023101725.1 Atherinomorus stipes
GTCTCAGACTAGTGTAGTATTCAGTTAGGTCTCAGACTGGTGTAGTATTCAGTTTGGTCTCAGACTGGTGTAGTATTCAGTATGGTCTCAGACTGGTGTAGTATTCAGTTTGGTCTTAGACTGGTGTAGTATTCAGTTTGGTCTCAGACTAGTGTAGTATTCAGTTTGGTCTCAAAATAGTCTAGTATTCAGTTTGGTCTTAGACTGGTGTAGTGTTCAGTTTGGTCTCAAACTAGTGTAGTATTCAGTTTGGTCTCAGACTGGTGTAGTGTTCAGTTTGGTCTCAGACTAGTGTAGTATTCAGTTTGGTCTCAGACTAGTGTAGTATTCAGTTTGGTCTCAGACGAGTGTAGTATTCAGTTTGTTCTCAGACTGGTGTATTATTCTGTTTGGTCTCAGACTGGTGTAGTATTCAGTTTGGTCTCAGACTGGTGTAGTATTCAGTTTGGTCTCAGACTAGTGTAGTATTCAGTTTGGTCTCAGACTAGTGTAGTATTCAGTTTGTCTCAGACTGGTGTAGTGTTCAGTTTGGTCTAAGACTAATGTAGTGTTCAGTTTGGTCTCAGACTGGTGTAGTGTTCAGCTTGGTCTCAGACTAGTGTAGTATTCAGTTTGGTCTCAGACTAGTGTAGTATTCAGTTTGGTCTCAGACTGGTGTAGTATTCAGTTTGGTCTCAGAATAGTGTAGTATTCAGTTTGGTCTCAGACTGGTGTAGTATTTGGTTTGGTCTCAGACTAGTGTAGTATTCAGTGTGGTCATGGACCGGTGTGGTATTCAGTTTGGTCTCAGACTGGTGTAGTATTTAGTTTGGTCTCAGACTGGTGTAGTATTTAGTTTGGTCTCAGACTGGTGTAGTATTCAGTTTGGTCTCAGACTAGTGTAGTATTCAGTCTGGTCTCAGACTGGTGTAGTATTCAGTCTGGTCTAAGACCGGTATAGTATTCAGTTTTGGCCACAGACTGGTGTAGTATTTAGTTTGGCCACAGACTGGTGTAGTATTCAGTTTGGTCTCAGACTAGTGTAGTATTTAGTGTGGTCATGGACCGGTGTGGTATTCAGTTTGGTCTCAGACTGGTGTAGTGTTCAGTTTGGTCTCAGACTGGTGTAGTATTTAGTTTGGTCTCAGACTGGTGTAGTATTTAGTTTGGTCTCAAGACTGGTGTAGTATTCAGTTTGGTCTCAGACTAGTGTAGTGTTCAGTTTGGTCTCAGACAAGTATAGTATTCAGTTCTGGTCTCAGACTGGTGTAGTATTTAGTCTGGTCTCAGACTGGTGTAGTATTTAGTTTGGTCTCAGACTGGTGTAGTATTTAGTTTGGTCTCAGACTGGTGTAGTATTCAGTTTGGTCTCAGACTAGTGTAGTATTCAGTTTGGCCCACAGACTGGGTGTAGTATTCAGTGTGGTCATGGACCGGTGTGGTATTCAGTTTGGTCTCAGACTGGTGTAGTATTTAGTTTGGTCTCAGACTGGTGTAGTATTTAGTTTGGTCTCAGACTGGTGTAGTATTCAGTTTGGTCTCAGACTAGTGTAGTATTCAGTCTGGTCTCAGACTGGTGTAGTATTCAGTCTGGTCTAAGACCGGTGTAGTATTCAGTTTGGTCTCAGACTGGTGTAGTATTCAGTCTGGTCTCAGACTGGTGTAGTATTCAGTTTGGTCTCAGACTGGTGTAGTATTCAGTTTGGTCTCAGACTGGTGTAGTATTTAGTTTGGTCTCAGACTGGTGTAGTGTTCAGTGTGGTCACAGACCGGTGTAGTATTCAGTTTGGTCTCAGACTGGTGTAGTATTTAGTTTGGTCTCAGACTAGTGTAGTGTTCAGTTTGGTCTCAGACAGGTGTAGTATTCAGTTTGGCCACAGACTGGTGTAGTATTCAGTTTGGTCTCAGACTGGTGTAGTATTCAGTGTGGTCACAGACCGGTGTAGTATTCAGTTTGGTCTCAGACTGGTGTAGTATTTAGTTTGGTATCAAACAGGTGTAGTATTCAGTGTGGTCTCAGACTGGTGTAGTATTCAGTTTGGTCTCAGACTGGTGTAGTATTCAGTTTGGTCTCAGACTGGTGTAGTATTCAGTTTGGTGTCAAACAGGTGTAGTATTCAGTGTGGTCACAGATCGGTGTAGTATTCAGTTTGGTCTCAGACTGGTGTAGTATTCAGTTTGGTCTCAGACTGGTGTAGTATTCAGTGTGGTCACAGACCGGTGTAGTATTCAGTTTGGTCTCAGACTGGTGTTGTATTTAGTTTGGTCTCAAACAGGTGTAGTATTCAGTTTGGTCTCAAACAGGTGTAGTATTCAGTGTGGTCTCAGACTGGTGTAGTATTCAGTTTGGTCTCAGACTGGTGTAGTATTCAGTGTGGTCACAGACCGGTGTAGTATTCAGTTTGGTCTCAGACTGGTGTAGTATTTAGTTTGGTCTCAAACAGGTGTAGTATTCAGTTTGGTCTCAGACTAGTGTAGTATTCAGTTTGGTCTCAGACTGGTGTAGTATTCAGTTTGGTCTCAGACTGGTGTAGTATTCAGTTTGGTCTCAGACTGGTGTAGTATTCAGTGTGGTCTCAGACTGGTGTAGTATTCAGTTTGGTCTCAGACTGGTGTAGTATTCAGTTTGGTCTCAGACTGGTGTAGTATTCAGTGTGGTCTCAGACTGGTGTAGTATTCAGTTTGGTCTCAGACTGGTGTAGTGTTCAGTTTGGTCACAGACCGGTGTAGTACTAAATAATCGGTTCTGCCATGTTTACCTGACTGAGGTGACTGGCGGGTGATGAACCACCCTCCCCCGCTCCAGAACTTCAACCTGACGTGTAAATGGGGCGTCTTATTCGTGCATATCATTCGCTTCATTCAGGTGACAAAAAAACACCCAAAGCAAAGCAAAACTGTTCAACACAATAAAGCAATCGGATTTCTCACTCTGCTTGCTATAATGCTGGACAGGACAAGTAAAAAAAAAAAAAAAAACGCCCGAATCAAGCGAGTAAACATCCAGCATTCTTGCGTTGAAATCTGGGCGCGTATGCAGATGGAGGTGTCCGGTGTGAACACAGGGTACGATCATCTATTACCAGTGTTCAGCTTTATAGCATTAACGACTAATTAAAGGATCATTTCAACTTTATATTTCTCAGGGGATTTAACTCATTTGGACCATGAAGCTTTTGAATAATATTGATCTCTTAGTCTTCTTTTAGAATATACTGGAAGAGGACAGACAATAAGCAATCTTCCTGAAGATACTGTAAATAATGGTTCTTGACCCCATCTGCCCTTTCAGCCCCTTCATCTACTTCTTTATCAAGTTATTTCCACACACTCCACCGAGTATCTTGTTGTGGAAACCCAACCTGAAACTCAATCTGGACCAAGTTTCCCACTCAGCTTCTTAAAGGGCATCACAGACCACTGCTCTATTTGGAGACCTGCTGCTGCCGGTGAGTTTTCCGCTGTCACAGATCTGAAATAGGAGCTGGGGAGGCATCCGATTCTTCTCTCATCATGGATGTTCACCACAGCACTGCATGGCCGTCCCACAGCCAGCTGTCTCACACAGCAAGATTACCACACGCTAAGAGGGAAGAATGAGAGTAAAGATGGAGGGACACGGAGAGGAAGTGAGGAAAACTGACAGGAGGCCATGAAAGGGGGTGAAGCAGCTGAGGAGACACATGAAACATGAATTAGAGTGTTTATTCTGTCTGTGTTTGTTGTCTGAAGATCCTTTTAGAAATACAATATGACACATATGAGGCTGTGCTTCACTTGGCATGTGAATGAAATCCTGAATCTCACGGTCTGAGCTCTGAGGAGGCTCGGCCAGCAAACTGACCCTGATTAAACCATTTACTACCACCCACTGGACCCGGATCAGTTACTTGAGACCCCCACCAGGTCTCTACTGGTCAGATAGGAGTTTTATTCCTGGCAATCTGCTGCTGTACTCCTCAGTCCAAAGCAAACAGTTTTCAAAAGCAGGAGTGTGCATGCACGGTCACACACACACACACACACACACACACACACACACACACACACACACACACACACAAGCAGGAACATGGCCTGCTTGTGTGCCTGGCAGGGAATCAGAGGAAATCACTTCTTCAGACCTAATACTAACCTTTTGAGTAAAACAGCATCCTGATGGATCTCCAGGATGGAGATCTTTCTTGGGCCTCGGTGTGGAGACATATGAAGACACATTGTACAGTAAATGCTTGCACACAGCTGCGATGGCCACCATGCCCCACAGCTCCTGCAGGGCCCTCGAGCTTTTATCCTTCCTGGAAAACAAAAGACTGACTAATGACTGAGCAGAAACTTTTCCCAGCCTTTTGTAAGTTTGCCAGCTTTTCCAAGTAAATCTGTAGAATCTAACAAAAAGCTCCTCGCTGTTCCAGTCAGTATTTAAGAGTGACAGGAAGGTCTCTGGACTTATATCAGCTCAGAAAACTGACAGAAAGATCCTTGAGAAGCTCCTGCTGTAGCATAACACAGAATATGGGAGAGGATTAGTCAGATGGTGGTAAACCACCGGGGAAGACCTGTCAGGCTCAGTAGGGAAGTGTTTATTGGAAAACGGTGGTGCAGGTGTAGGAAGAATCTAAAGCCCTAATTTCTTTCAACATGCAAAAACACAAATCTCTGCAAGGTTTGCTTTGGAATTCTGTGGATCTTTAAGTCAACCTGACAATAATGGTAAAGTCAGCTCGTGAGAGCGTGCACGATCGCAGCAGCAGGTCCTCCAGAGAACTTTACAGCCACAAGTGCACGTAGCCAGGGCCGGCTCTGGCCACTTTGGTGCCCCAGGCGAGGTTATAGTTTGGTGCCCCCCCTGTCCTGGCATCCGTGATTCCAGATCAGGGGTGTCCAGTTCTGGTCCTCAAGGGCCACAATCTTGCAGGTTTTCTATGCGTGCTGGCTCCAACACACCTGACTCCAATTACCAAGAACTTCATAGGCCGTTGGATCCATTTAGTATCAGTCAGGTGTGTTGAAGCAGGGAAACAGTGACAGCGGCCCTCAAGGACCACCTCTGGACCCCCCTGTTCTAGATGAACAGAGCAGGATGAGCTGCATGTGTCTGAAGTTAATATTGTTGCAGAGGTGTGATTCTCTGGTAGGATTACATCATTGTGTCTGGATTTGGTCTCACTGAAACACAACTGCTGCTGTAATAATGACAAAAAAAAAAAAAAAAAATAATAATAATAATAATAATAATAATGACTAAAGTCAGCGGCTGCTGATGGTAGCTGGACTCAGACATCCACAGTTACACCTGCATCCAGTATGTGTCCTTCTTTCATGTCATAGACATTGTATAGATGAACCTTATCTATGCTCTATATTTACTGTTATTAGTAACTAAGATTAACTGAAACCTTCATCAATAATTTAATAATAAAGTTAACTAATATTAGTGAAGACTACATACAATGCAGTGATGATGAAGCTCAACATCTGCAGCAGCTTCTGAGCAGGAGTCTGAAACCTGCAGCTACGCAGCTGCAAGTGGCTCTTTGGACCTTCCACAATGGCTCTCAATAACTTTGACTAAAAGAACCAACTAATATTTTTAAATAACCGTGAATATACACAATGTTTTTAATAATAACAGATTTGGGCTTTTTTTTTTAATTATTATTTCCACAACGTAATGACACTAAAAGTCCCTGTAATATGTTTAGATCTATCTTTCTTGTAATTAGCTTGGAAATTAGGAGTTTTCCCATTTCACATTATATCCCACAAATATCACATTTTTATTTAGATAGATTTTTTTATACAGTTGAGTCCCACTGTAGAAAATCTGTTTGAAGAAAATGTATCTATCCTCTATCTGCATGTTTTTTTTTTAAAACCTAAAAGTAAAAATAAACCTGAATTCTTTAAAATGACAGCATGGTTTAAACAGTCAGTATTTATAAAAGAAAAAATTATAAGCAGCCTTTTTTCAAAAGGACATGAAAAAATTGCAGCTCTAAACAACTTTTATCACTGGGTTGAGTCTGAAAATGGCTCTTTGGATTGTCCAGGTTGCAGACCTGTTCTAGAGGCATCTGCAGGACTTTCAGTGAATGTGGACAGATGCAGATTTACCTGCAACTGGAAGCTAGAGGACAACCTGTAGCTGCAGCACACAGACTAAAACTTAATAGCCTCCAGTAGCCTGTTAAACAGCATCAGTTATCAGCAGCTGTGAGCATTACTGTACTACAATATGAGGTTGAACCAGTTACATTGTGACGTCTCCCACAGCAGCTGCAGCAGCAGGAAACTGCTTCATGTTAGCTTAGCTAGCTTATGTTAGCTCATGTTAGCTTAGCTAGCCTCCAACACAGCGAGCTAAACAAGCTTTAATGTTGGGGAAAGTACATACCTCTGAGAACTCTTTTCTTCACTCTACCACGATTCTCAGCGTTTTGATAAGTTGTTGAAGTCTGTCATTATAAACTGCGACGTGAGATGTGCCAACCCCCCCCCCCCCACCCCCCCCTCTCTCTCTCCCCAAACACCGGGCGACCAGCTCAGCCTCAGTCCACTACCTCTGCTTACGGCCGTTTTTCTTCCTTCTCCTTCCTTCTTTTTCGGAAAGCTGCTCTTTTGGAAAGATGTTCTTTCATCATTCAATCATTGAAAAGTTGAAACACAACACGATCTACATTCTTCCACAGAAACCACGTCATGTACGTCATCACGGTGAAAGCAAGTGTCAGTAGCTGCAGATCTGATCATTGCAAAGAAATTAAATATTGAGGTTTTACTTTGATGTCTTTTGGAGGGAAATTTCGAGTAGCTACAGTATGTATAATCTATTCCATAATATAAAGGCTACAAAACTTTAATTAACTTTCTTTTTTTTTCTTTTTTTTAAATTATTCAGCATTTTTTTGCGCCCTGTCCAGGGGATGGCGCCCCAGGCGGTTGCCTGTGTCGCCTGTCGGCAAAGCCGGCCCTGCACGTAGCTGCAGTTAACTGACAACAGTTGCTGCTTCCCACTCTCCTGCTGATCTGCAGGTTCTGTTTCACCCACTTGCCAGGAGTACACATGCTTGTGGTATTGATATTAAGGCAAAAACAACTGCCTTAAAGGGACTAGAGGCAGGAATTTAAAAAAAAATCAAACATGCATGTCCAATTTTTTTTTTAATACTAATGGGTGATGAAGCGCTAAATACCAAAAAGAACGTTTCCACCTACGTTTCTCTCCGTTGCCTTGAACAGGCTGTGTGCTGCATAACGCTGCAATTCGGTGTCCGAATTTCCTGCGCTGCCCTGCGGACGTGACGTCAAATGACGCTACATCCGCAGTTTTGATACAGGAAGAAGACGGTCGCAGTAAATTCAAACAATGTAAGTGATAGTTATGGATTCTTCTGCCGTCAGAAAACGTTCCAGATCAACTGAAAGACACAAAAAAGTGGAACTATGAAGAAAAAGGTTAGTGAACAACATTATAGCTTCAGTTTGTGCTCCCATGACGGCTTGGCTCATGGCTGCAGTTACCTGAAGCGCCAGTCGCAAGTTTCATTTTGTAATCTTGCCTCTAGTCCCTTTAAAGCTTTTAATTAATCATAGTGTATGGAGTAGTGAACCTAATTTTACCAAATATTGCAAAAATTGTCCTTATTTACAGACATTTACTTATGGTGTCGCATAATGGTGACGTCATCAGAACCGCCGCAGTAAAAATGTCTGTAAATTAGAAGAAAAAAGAGAAAAAAAAATGTCTGTAAGTAAGGACGAACCTTAAAGGGACACTGTGTAATCGGGAGCAGCTCCCTCGTACTTTTCATGCTGCATTCGCGTGAAACCGGGCAGACCGACGACATCCGCTGCATGTAAAGTTATCACCGGCCTCTATGTGAAGACGTGGTCCGTCAGTTACAGTGACATCAGTCCACATCTGATTTGTTGTCATGGCGATGTCGTATTGTTTTCCCTGACCCATGTTTTACCGTCTTTCGCTCGGCTTCATTGATTAAAATGACATCTGGTTTGTTACCAACGGCCGTCTGCCCGACTGCACGTGAACGCAGCATCAGCGAGACGCTGGTTTCTCCCCCTGCAGCGCGGTGACTTTTCAAAGGCATTACCTCGAACTGAGCTGAAAACTCCGGTGTGTCCGGTGAGTTTCTGTGTTTTCCTACCGTCACGCTTCTCCCGAACGCAAAAAACATGGCGATACGACATGGCAGCCTCCACCGAGCCGCCCCGCTCGATGTGTAAATGAATGATACGAACGGCAAATTTAGAACTTAGAGGAGCACTTCAGTTTGTTGATGGGAGTGATTACTGATTAATGAAAAAACACTTTTGAACCAAATAATCAGTTTTTGTGAATAAAACACAGGAGAACTTACACAATATCCCTTTAAAAAAAAGAGAGGGACCCAACTGCAGTCACGGTACGTCGCCATATATCCAATCCACACCGGAAGTCCCAGTCAGAAGTTTCTTTTTCATGTAACTTACTAAAATCTAACCCTAACCCTGACCCTTCTCCTAAACATAACCACCCTACTACACCATACGCATCTGTTTGCAAGCCGCAGACTTACCAGTACTCTCGGCAGTATTTAACTAACTTTCACATGAGACTTCCTGTATGGACTGGATGTATGGCGGCACCCTTGTCGGTCATTGTAACAGCAGTTAGGTACTCTTGAAAAAAAAGCCGCTTCAAGATCTCAGAGGGGGTCCAAGTAATGTTTCACAACTAAACATTGGTGAGATGAAGGAGTTTGTAGCAGATAATGCCTTATGTAGAGGCTGCGCACGGTTGCCCCATCACTGCCATTATATTGGGCATACGCTGATCTCAAGTGGATCTAAATATCTCCGGAAGGAATTCAATGCACAAAAACTGTCTGGGTGAGGAAATGAAAGGATTTCATGCTAGAAAATAGGTCCAGATTGTTAAAACAACGAATTTCCCCTTTAAGTGGAATCAGTAATTAAAACATAGAAAGGTCTCGGAGAACGCAGACCTCCACTAAGCAGTTCGACTGCCTCATTTTTGTGTTCTGGATCATAGTATCCTGAATTTTCTCTGGATCTGGATCAACTTTGGAAATATTCTAGAACTCATTCAGATCCTTTCTTGTAATTTTTACCAAACATTCGGGTCATTTGTACGGAGTTATACGGAACAATTCCAGAAATGTGTCCTATCAGGGTGATGATGATGTAAGAGTGTTTAGGCGTTGGTAAGGAGGTTTGATGTTCACCATGGGGGGTCGGTCAGAACACACAGGACTCGCTTGTACAGTTAACTGTCTTTACTGGTCACTCTGAATCACAACAGCACAGTAATGCAACAAACGACAGGATTCCAGGTGGAATTGCAGGTAGTTCAGGTGAATGTGGATGGAAGTGAGTGTGGTCTATAAACACAGAAATACAAAGAAGCCATGAGGAACATTCGTTCAGCAAAGAAACACATTCAAGGTATTAATTATTACTAATAAATCCTTCCAGTTAGGACTAAACATGCATATGTGTTCAAGGCTAACAGTTCCAGTAACTGGCATGTAGCAGGTCAGCTAGCTTAAAGGTTGAATATGGAACACGGACAGAACAGCCACATCACGTGTGTCTAGGTTGTAGTTGCAACGGCAGAAAAACAACTCCAGCCGCTGGGATGCCAGGCTCACTGCCGATATGACAGTGACCAGCAGTCTGCAGCATGTCCAACAAGTAACGCAGAGGAGTTTATAACTGACAGCTAACGCTAGCCATGTTAGCAAACAAGCTAGCTTACCGATCCAGGAGGAAAGTCGCCATTTCCGTGTTTTGACTGTGTGGAAACCGTTTATGTGGGTCCATTTAGTGAAGTCTTCACCTAAATTTACTCCAGGTTTTGCTCTTCTCAGGTCACTCCTCCTCAGAAACAGATAACAACATCTCCAGGGCTCTGAAGCAGAGGAAACTTCTGAACATTAAAGGCTAAATAAACATCCTGTTCAGGCAGAAATACAACTAGTTACTTCCAGTTGTTCACAGACGCACACAGTTCACCATCTTCACCTGCTAGAAGTCTGTCCAACTGTCTTCTCTCCTCGTGCTCACTGCTGCTCATAAGTTTCATTTCTGCATCCTGACATCATGTGCTCAGTCGCAGCTGCACACTTCTGTCACAAGGGGCGCCCACGCCTCATCAACAGCCTTTCCAACATGGCCGACCTCACAATGATAAAGAATCCTTCAGAACATTCCTGGATCCAGAAGCTGATCCGGATCACCACCAACATTTAATGGGTTCATCCTTGAACTGAGACACACGGCTGGTGGAGATTTCAGGTCAATCCGTCCAGAACTTTTTCTGTAAAGTTGCTGAAGGACAGTCGAACGGATGGATAAACCAATGAACAGAAGGATGGTGAGGGAGCCAGTTTCCCACAATGCAGTTCACAACAACAAATTAGAGATAATTTACCGGGTGACACTTTGCACTTTTCCTTTGGTAAAAGTGGTAGATTGGTAAATACTTTTGAAAAGAGTTTTTTGTTTTTATTTTATTTATTAGGTTGATTGACAGCTCTGCTCTGACCAGAGGAGGACACAGACACACCAGAAGCAAATGCGGGTCTGAGCATGATTTGCACATATAAAACCAACATGCACCGACCCTCCTGAGATGGTTCTGACATCTGTTTGGTGTTAAATAATATTTCTTTCTGGTTCCTGGATGATCCAGCTGGTTGCTGGTGCTGCAGCTGTAGTTGGAGGGGAGACCAGTAACTCCCCAGCACCTCGTGCGCCTAGTAGCAACCACAGATGAACTCCTGCAGAAGGCCATGGAGGCCATGGAGCTGCCAAAAATAAAGATCTTCTTTACAGAAATGGGCACAACACTAAAACTAATATATAAATACATCGGATCTGCCTCTTGTATTTCATCTCTCATCTCTGATATGAGCTTTCCATGCGCCATTTCCTCCAGCAGATGCGTCTTTACACATTGGGTTGCTGGTCTTTATATAGCCACATACACTCACCAGCCACTTCATTAGGTACACCTTGGTAGTACCAGGTTGGACCCCTTTCACCTTCAGAACTGCCTTAATCCTTGGTGTCATAGATTCAACAAGGTACCGGAAACATTCCTCAGAGATTTTGCTCCATATTGACATGACAGCATCACGCAGTTGCTGCAGATTTGTCAGCTGCACATTCATGATGAGAACCTCCCGTTCCATCACATCCATGATGAGAACCTCCCGTTCCACCACATCCATGATGAGAACCTCCCGTTCCACCACATCCATGATGAGAACCTCCCGTTCCACCACATCCATGATGAGAACCTCCCGTTCCACCACATCCCAAAGCTGCTCTGTTGGATTGAGATCTGGTGACTGTGGAGAACATTTGAGTACAATGAATTCATTGTCATGTTCAAGAAACCAGTCTGAGATGATTCCTGCTTTATGACATGGCGCATTATCCTGCTGGAAGTAGGATCAGAGGATGCTACACTGTGGTCATAAAGGGATGCACAGGGAGTGTGCACAGGGAGGGATGCACATAAATGGAGTGTGCTGGGGGATTGGAGCTTGCAGCTCCTTCCCCGGTCCGGGCTATTACCCAGGAGGCACGGAGGCAAGGGTAAGAGTGAGGTGGGTGTGTGAGAGCAAATGAAGAGAGTGTGAAAGAGGAAATGTGGGAGGGAGGAATATGGGCTAAAAGAGGAAGGAGATGTGGGTAAGTGGTCGGAGGAAAGGGGGATGGGGGAAGGAGGCGTATGCCTGTGGGTGTTGGGTAGGGATGGGTGTGAGGGCTTGAAGAAAGAAGGGCGTGAGTTTGTCAGGTCAGAGGGAAGGGTGGGGCTGAGCATACAAAGGGGGGATGTATGCCCAAACATGGTCATGTTTGTATGGTCTGACGATACTTAAACCACCTGCAGGTCCTCCTGTAGGGGATTGCATGTTTTGTTTTCCAACAGAGACCTTGGAATGTTGTTTAGGGATTTCTGTACAGATGCACCAGTGGATACCATCTACTGTATAAGTGGATCCATTCCCTCTCTCTCTTTTTCCCTCTTCCTCACTCCTCTCTCTGTTCCACTTTCTACCGGACCAGCTTCCCACCTCCATCATCTGGCTTGTCTCCGGTATACTCGCGGCAGGCCAGGGTTCTCTTCTCCCGCCCTAACAATTCCCGCCGGCGGACGGTGCCAGGTCTTCGGCACTTACTGCTCCTCTGGGCGGCTTCCTTCTGGCCGGTTTCTCGCAACGTCGCAGCCCCGCCTCTGTCGCCTGCTCCTTCTGCAACGCTCTGGGTTGTCTCTCCCGCACCTGCTCCGCCCGTCCTGGAGCTTTCTCGGCTTGTTTCCTCCTCCTTTCCTCCCGTTTGTCTCTTGCCGTCCTACCGTCGCTGTCGGACCGCTTCCGCTTCTTCTGGCCTTGTTTCCTTTCTTCTGGTACTGGTTACACCATGGCTTCTTCCTCTCATCCCCACGTAGCCTATAGGCGCAGCCACAGCCGGTCCTCACCTGTCCTCTTCGGGGGCCTCGGCCTGCATCATGCCCTCCTGGCTTTTCTACCTCTTCTTTCTGTCCCTGGTGGATTATCACTTCTTCCGTTCCTCTCTGTCTCACTTCCGCACTGGTGGCTTCTGGGAACCGTCCTGTTGCCGGTGCACCTGCCGGCTCCTTCTTTTTGCTCTCGGCTCCCCACTGTTTTATCGGACCTTCGGCTTTGCTGCCATTGCTTCCTGTCTGCCGGTGGTCATTCCCTCACTTTCAGCCTCGTGTTCCTTCTGCTGCTTGTCTTGCTACTGATTCTCCTCTCTTCCCAGTATTCCCACCTCAGTGTTCCCAGTGTCGCTGCTGCTTCGTCCTCATCTCTCATCGGCTTAAGGTAGCAATACTCTGGTAACGGCACATTCCGGTCGATCGCTCTCCCTCTCCCTGTGAGCCCCTGATTGCATGGCTCTTAACTTGTAGTGTTACTTGCATCGCTTCTAGCCCGGCTTCAGTCACAGCACGTGCGAATTATCGTGATTGGTCGCGGTATGTAGCGGGGCTTGACACACAGTATTTATCACTCACCACCGCTGTTAGCCAGTCATGCTGCTGGCTTTCAGCTGCGCAGGTGAATCACACAGTCATTGTGGCCCGTAGTACTTAGCTGGGCTAGACTCGAAGTGCGAATCACCTCCTCCCTCTTGGTCGTTGTTGCACGTAGCTCACACGTCGCCACTTAAGCTGCACTCCTTTATCTTCTGTCCTCCGCCAGCCTCACATTTCACTCGAGTGATGTCTCTCCATCGGACCAGTCTCATCCGGCCCACAGCCGCTTCAGCTGTGGCTCTCATCAGTCCATCAGGGACTCCGCCCGCTCCAACCGCCGCTCAGCTTCTCGCCACGTTCTCTCACACTGGGCCATGTGCTGCCCTCTACCACGGACACAGCCTCCACCCGCTCCAACCGCCGCTCAGCTTCTCGCTGCGTTCTCTCACACTGGGCCACGTGCTGCCCTCTGCCACGGACACGGCCTCTGCCACGGACACGGCCTCCACCCGCTCCAACCGCCGCTCAGCTTCTCGCTGCGTTCTCTCACACTGGGCCACGTGCTGCCCTCTGCCACGGACACAGCCTCCACCCGCTCCAACCGCCGCTCAGCTTCTCGCTGCGTTCTCTCACACTGGGCCACGTGCTGCCCTCTGCCACGGACACAACCTCTGCCACGGACACGGCCTCCGCCACGGATACGGCCTCCACCCACTCCAACCGCCCGCTCAGCTTCTCGCCTCGTTCTCTCACAATGGGCCACGTGCTGCCCTCTGCCACGGACACGGCCGGCGCAGCCCTCAGATCACCACCTTCCCGATTCTATCTGGGTCCCATGCCATCTCTCCGCCATCTTTAGTCCAGGACTGGTGGCTGCTCGCTCCATCGCTCTCCCGGCCCTCTCTGATGACGCGGCACCTCTGTCGGCTGGTCTCCTCTGGCCCTCCACCGGTTCTTCGGTGGCTGTTGTTGGCCTATTGGGCCTTTGCCTGCTCCAGCCAGGGCACGCCTCCACGCCAAAGTCTCTCATGGTCTGCCATGCACGACCCTTGGCACGGTCTCCCACCATGGACTCCTG